>DVQP01001024.1:0-17712 GCA_018231745.1 Danaus eresimus | reverse complement strand
ATATATATATGATTTGACATTAACTGTCATTTGAAATAAACTGTTAACATCATGCCTCCTACGTGCCTACTGATATCAAAGATTTAAGACATATGAGGGGAATAGAAATAATAAGTAAAGTTAAGACAGCCTGCTTTAATTTTTCTTATTATGTATTTTTACTAATTAAAATTATCAGACAGAAGTATTCGTGACTCACAGGATCAAGAGACTGAAACCACCTCCTGTCCTTTGACATGACTTCCATCAGCTTGGTCATCGGCAAAGCCGTTCGATCGTGATCCATTGGTATCTGATCGTAGCTGCTCCAAATCTTCTTTCTGACAGAATAAACAAATATATTAATGTACTTATGACTCCCTCAGATGCTTTATATTTATTCTATCGCCATTGTAATGGTGACTGTAGTGAAGAAAAATGTATTTTAATATAATGAAATGGAAGCTGGTGGATATAATAAGGAATTGGAATGAAGACACGAATTCTAGGTAGGGTATTTTTATAAACAAAATATTTAAATCGTTTTATTAGTACTTACTCGCATACGGACATCACTGCGTCTTTGGGCCGACAGTTCCAAATAGACTTCAACAACAGCGACAAAGTCCATATCTTTTTAACATCATCTATCAATACAAGTAGAAATTTCTTCTTATTTACCCAAGATATTCGAAGGAACCAGTCCTTTGTAGCACATAAATGTGTCTTTGTCGTTTGTGATGCCGAATGAACTGTTTGATCATTATTTCCTGAAAACATTATACAAAAGCTAGGAGTAAAGAGAGTAACACTGAGTAAGTACACTTTTAAACAAATTTCGTTTTACTAAATAAAAAAAAAAACTTTCTAATATAATAAGTTTCTGTTTGCTAAGAACTATTTAATGCTAGTTACAAAGCGTTACCAGTGCCGCATTCAATAACCTATGTTAATACTTAAGATTTATGGGATAGGAAAAGATTTATGAATGAAAAAAGTTTACTACTATTAATATTGTAATAACACAAAGTATATTGTAATAAACACTAGTTGTTAACTTTGATATATTGCAGTCATTTTAAATTGATATGTATATTTTATATATGCCGATATGTTATTGTAAAATCCTATTCGAATAATTAAATTTAATCTCGTCTAATCCATCTAGTGAGAATGTGTTATCCAAAGCACATGAGAATAATAGGTTAAATCTCTTTTTAACTTGTTACAAATGAAGATATTTAAATATTATTTTCTGAGAATTACCATTTTTCATATCCGACAATATCAAATCATTAATTTGTCTTACTTGTCTCGTTACTTCCGCAAACGATGTCATTTTTATTATTTACGATTCATTCTCCACAATAACTTCAATGACTTTCTTTGAACTTCAGGTTTTTTTTTCAAAATTGCATGTGAAATTAACACTTCCAGCCAGGAACATAAAATTGTATCATTACGTGATATTAAGTCATATTGTCGTGAATGATTGCTCACAATTTTCTGACGCGTTCTGCGGCCCCAGGGTCAAGCTACAATAACCATTATGTAAGTAGTTTATATACGAGATGTTCCAGTTACAAATCTCTGACCATTTTCTGACGGCTTCAGTCAGAGGCTGTCATGGCGCGCGTTGACTCAACACCCCAAACAGTTTCGATCAAACCGAAAAGTGCCAATTTTTGTAGATTTATAATTATTATTGTTTTAACATTATTCTGTGCTATAGCCTACTTTATTTCGAGGAGACCTTTAGATACATTAGGAGATCCGTCTGACCAGTTTACCGTTAAAAACATCCCAAATATATATACACGTTTGGAAGGTGTTGATCCTGAAGAAAGAGAGGTGTTCCAAGGATTCCAAACATCATTCCTGCCGCCGGAGGAGGTGGTATTATCAAGGAAAGGATTTGAAGATAGCGACGAAGTTTTAGACAGTAATGTGATGTCCGATATATTTAAATGGGAAGAAAAAAGACGAGAAAATCCCATAAGGGTTAAACGAGGAAGCCTTTCCACTTTCGCGACACAAGATTACGAGTAGGTATCTTTATAACATTTTATCGTTATGTAACTTAACAGTGCATACTTTTTTTATATTTTGTTTTTGATGAGAAATATTTAAATCAATACAAAAATAACTCATGGTTTCTTACAATAAACGGTAGTCAAGAAACACCAACGCATAACAAACAAAATGTGGAAGATATTCAAGAAGATGATTACGATGGAAATGCAAAGGAAATGGAATATGGCAGTGACTCCGATCAACACGACGAGCAAAGAAATATGCAAAGGTATTATATTACATTTATAAGACATCCTATCATTTGTAAAATGGCTCTTGCTTTAAAATTATTCTTTGCTTTCATCCAAACAAGGTAAGTGAGCAAATTATATTGAAATTAATCAGCCATTGTATGTAATTAGGAACAGTTTCATCACAACGGCTATCCATATAACATCACCAGCTGCAAGATAGATATTGATTAATTACCTTTTAATTATTTCCTTATTTACCTTCTGATTAGATTATAATTGCTAATTACATAGTTTAAATAGGTTTAATGAGATACATTATAGAAAATATTTAAAAAATGCATAGGACCTCCGAAATAGATAAGTATTTAAACTGATTATATTTCATAAGAATAGTGGTATTATCACTACAATTATTATTATTTTTATATGCTTTAATAAAGGATGTAATAATTTTAAATCAAAATGAATTCTAACATAAAGGTACAACTTTTTTATAAAGTGTGGTGCATCCAGAGATTTACGTTGATCGTGGGCCATTAGACGACGTGGAACAAGTTCGCCGGCAGCCAGAATTAGAGGAAGGTGAAATGGGTTCCGCCGCTCATTTGTACAAGCCGGTTCGATCTTACACAGGTGACTACAGCTTAATTTAGATTTGTTAACTCGATAGCCATGTAATCCAGAAAATATTAAATTAAATTGCACTTTTACAACGTAAAATTCACCTAAGTGATATTAATTTCGATCACAATGTATCATGTCTAATATATATTATACTGCTATAACTTGCAAGAAAAAATCATGAAATATTTATTTTATTTTATTTCTAAACCGTTTTTTTATCATGTTCTGTACATTTATGGGTCATTGTCCAACGTACTCGTAGGTAGAGTAGGTCGAAGTATTGTAGTCATTTGCCGCATCATTATCCAATTGAATGAGCAAAATGAGTCAAGTTCAGGAGTAATAAATGGAATGTTTTTATATTTTTTATTAACAGGGGTACACGCGTTTTGGAAGGGCCAAGGTGACAAAGAAACTATAAGACACACACAGTCAAAAATAATGCGACAATACATGGATGCTGAAGCCGACCCATGTCACGATTTTTATCAATACGCTTGCGGAAATTGGCCGACACTCAACCCAATACCAGCTGATAAAGCTGGGTAAGTAATTTTATATTATTGTCACTCTGATTAAACACACAGCGATGATAAAATTTTTCATTTAGCGTTATGTTTACCTATAAATTTTACAGCCTACCTACTCACCTACCAACCTACTTAGCACTCTGTAAAATATACAATACACATTTAAGCGAATGTAATTAATAAAGGCTATATTTAATTTTGTGATTTATTTTAATATGTACAGATTAATTTTCGCATAGAATATAACATTATATGTATATACATTTCATATATATAAGAAAAGGCTAATAATGTTAAAGCAGATCAAATATGTTTTTGTGTGAAAAAAAAAATTGAATTATTGAACGTACCTGGAATTAAAAGAAAATCATGATTTTCTTATGATGCTAACACCTCGTCCACCTCATCTTCTAATGATAATGGTTACTGCAATGATGAAAACACGTGAAAAAAAATAGTTTAATAAAATAGCAAAAATATAATCCAATAATTATAGATTTATTTTAATGAGCGCTTTTCCAAACTATTTGTACAACTATCATTCATATTGCAGTTACGATACATTTGAGATGTTGAGGGAAAATTTGGATACGGTATTAAAGGACATGTTGGAGTTCTCTAAAGATGAGCAGGTCCTTAGCCAGTATCCGGGGCCACATCTAGATTTTAATGACAATTTAAAACATGCTATAAATTCACAATGCTCACAAGAATCTCATGATACCGTAGATTATATTATTACAAATTCCAAAGAAATACTCAATCTGACTGAGAAAAAAAATACATATGACATTAAAGACGAGAGCAAGACCGAAATAATTAATCGTATCAGACGATATCTTGATATGAAAACACGTGACATCAAGTCTCCGTTCAAAACGAAGTTCAAATTACACGAGTATCTATTCATGAACAACAAAAAGGGAAGAAATTTAAGGAGACACAAAAGAAATAATAACAATGACATGTGGAACCATAGCGAAAAGAGGAAACGGAATATAATATTCGATAAAAACGGATCCAATAGAAAAACGCATTTTAAACGTGGTAAAAGAAAAGAAACGTTGGAACAACTTTTGGAAAATGTCAAACAGAAATACGAATTACCCAGAAATGACCCAGCAAATGGCGACGCGGCATTGAAAGCTAGATTTTTATTTAAGTCTTGTATGAACCATGACATCTTACAGAAAAGAGGCCACGTACCTCTCTTAGACCTGCTTGATATTTTAGGCGGCTGGCCGATACTTAAACCCGGATGGGATTCTAAACATTTCGACTGGTTGGAACTTATGGCAAAACTAAGGCTATATAATAATGACATTTTAATATCTGAATGGGTTGGACCAGATATAAAGAATTCCGACGAATTCGTTATACAGTTTGATCAAACGAGTCTTGGTAATTTAAGAATATAATACTAATATGGTTTTAAAACTGTTTTTTAATGTCGAAGGACATTTTTTTAAGGTTTGCCTACAAGAGATTATTTTCTACAAGAGTCTAACAAAGTTTATTTGGAGGGTTATAGAGCATATTTGATAAAAATAGCAACTTTACTCGGAGGAAACATTGAGCATGTAAAAGAGAGTGCTGTAAAACTGATCGATTTCGAAATCAAGTTAGTAATTAACAAACTTAATTTGGATAATCTGTATAGATTGTTAATATAAAATAAATATTAATTAGAATGTATGTACGTATTAAATTACATGTTTACTATAATCAGACTATTTCAACAGCCTCGCTAAAATAACTTCCGCCCCAGAAGACAGGCGAAACGTATCAGAGCTCTACCGCCGCATGACACTCGCCAAGCTGGAAGGACTGGTCCCAGAGATCCAATGGCGGAAATATTTGTGCATTGTGATGAACAGGACGATTGATTCTAGCGAAACTGTTGTACTGTTCGCTTTGTCGTACGTACGGGTAGGTTTTAAAGTTATATAACATTAATTATATAAGAAACATAATTAAATTTATTTCTGTACCTAAAAATTAAACGCGAAAAATTACCTTGAATACAATTTTGTTGTAAAATCAGTTTTATGAAGTTACGAGATATGGACCATGAATGTGCAAGTAAGTCAAATAAAACATTTTCATTCAAATACTAATTTTTGCCCGCGACTTCGTCCTCTTGAATGTCGGAGTCGCGGTCACCGGTCATAGAGAATTGGCTACAGTTTTTTTAAATAATACATATAGAAACCAACTATCAGCTATACCTGCAGTCTGTGACATATAATATTACACATAATACATCTGTTAAGCTTTGATCCAGGTGAAGCTATATAGAAAGCTCGGATCAATCTTGGCCTATGTGACTTCCTTATTATATAATCTATAAGATTATGAAGTTATATCAAAATATATAAAGTATTATATATTTGAAAGAGATTATTAATAAATTGATATAAACTTTCAAATTTATAATATTATTAGGACTGACCTTGATTCTATTAGTCAAAAAATAACAAGTGTGTTTCATTTATTGTTAGCACTTGGTTCAATTGATAAAGAAGACGGATCCTCATACTTTATCAAATTACTTATTGTGGCGTTTCGTTAGACATCGTGTCAACAATCTGGATGATCGCTTCCAATCTGCGAAACAACAGTAAGTATATAATATCAAAACTATGAAGCAATGTATTTTACGCAGTTTAACAAAGTATCAAATGCAGAAAGTTTTTGTTTCAAGATTCTATTATATTTTATTTGGACGCGAACAAGCGCCGCCCAGATGGAAGAACTGTATTTCCCAAGTGAATTCAAATATGGGCATGGCATTAGGGTCAATGTTTGTTAGAAAGTACTTTGACGAGATGAGCAAAAACGACACACTTACGATGACGAGGGAAATCCAACAGGCGTTCAGAGAGTTGCTACACATGACTGATTGGATTGATGAGGAGACAAAAAAGCTCGCCGCCCATAAAGTGGACTCTATGATGCTCAGAATAGGCTACCCCGACTTCATTCTGAACAAGAAAGAGCTCGACGATCGTTATAAGGAAGTGCAAATACATCCAGATAGATATTTTGAGAACATTCTCAATATACTTCAACATCTCACCAAAATGGAACAGTCGCGGTGATATATTCTTGTTTTACTTTAAATAATGACTTTTTCACACTATTCACTATCCTTATTTCACAATAATTAGAACAGAATAGATTGTTTTAACATTTATCATTAGAAATCAAAGAGGGAAAAACCAAACTTACATTGTTATATTCGTGCTAACATACTTTCAATAATATGTAACTCAATACATGGGCTCTCAGAAATTTGTAATCATTTGGTTTATGGTTTGGTAAAACTGCCGTTTATAAAAAATAAAAAGAAATAATTTCGCATGGTCGCTACGGTTTTGGTAGCTAATATTTCTTTGATCAGTATCAAAACTCTCGCAAGCCGATTCGTTAAAGGAGTCATCTAAAACGAAATCCTGTTTGTAACTCGACAATTAATTCTTAATAAATAAATTTTTATTATGTCATTAGGAATTTTATGAACAATTTATGGAAAATTATGGCTATGAGATATATTATGCTAGTTATGTTTGCTAAAATAAATTAAACACGATAACACATTTTGCCAACCCTATCTTAATCTCTGTACAGGTCGCCTGAGGTTACCTAACACAATATTTTGAAATTATTTTTATCGATGTTTCTGCATTAGTCTTGTTTTATATACTTTTTTCGTGTTCTAGCATCGGCCAGCCTGTTAATAAGACTCTATGGAATACAGCACCGGCAGTCGTGAACGCTTATTACAGCCGTAATAAAAACCAGATCATGTTCCCCGCTGGGATCCTCCAACCACCTTTCTACCACCGACACTTCCCGAGGTCGCTGAACTTTGGAGGCATTGGAGTGGTTATTGGTAATTAATCTATATATTAATACGCGATGCAAAAACTTTGGACCCCTCTTTACGGAAATTGCGTGGACGGCCGGAGCATAAAATTTGGCACACTTATAGTTTATGTGTAGGAAAAGTGCAGAACGCTAATATTTTTCAACAATATTGCTTGTAAAGTTTATTAAATCATTAAATAAAACATTACACGCACTACCATGCATTTCACACACATAAACATAAACAAGTATTTCTATACGCATATACATACTCTATGGTCAAATTGTTTCTTTTGTTTTTCATTTATGGTCTAATTTCGACCACTGGGCGACCACTAGATTTTATTGTTATATGTAATATGCACATTTTTAATTAATTTAATATTAGTAAGTTCAATTCGTACTCTGCTACTTTAAAGGTAACACTAAAAATATGTTTTTAGTATGGCAACCCAAACAGTAGAAGTTAATAACGCTTGAAAGATTGAACTTTAATAGCTTAAATCTTCGTATATTAAAATTTTTTACATATCTAATGACAGGACTTTAAAAATATTGACAAGTTCGACTCTCAAGAATTGAGACGAAATTGATAATTTAAAAAGTAATAAAAATATACTAGGTTTATAGTTTATAACTCTTTGGAGAAACAGATTATTTTTAAGCTTTCATGAAATAACCGCATTAAGTTTATAGCAGACGGGATCCATTTTTACATTATAATTCGAAAGAAAATTTGTCTAGTATCAATTATTTATAAGTTCATACAATCCTTTCTATAAGTGGCATAACCACACACATCTTTTATCAAAGATAATATTTTATTCTTTTCTATTAATATTTATATACTAGGTTATAAAATATCCTCCAAATGATAATTACTATAAACTTCCACACCAAGGCTTTATCAATGAAATTCGAATGAATTATTAATGGCATACAAGAAAATTCTTCAGTAGCTTAGAATTACACCACCTACGACTTCTTTAACACCTTCCCACTAGTGGTATTACAGTCAAACATTATCCAATCGAAAATTATTATTTTTATGATTACGTACTTGTTAGTTTTTGTTGAAAAAAACGTTAATTTTTATCACTATGTAAGATTTTTCAAAAACATTAAGATTTTTAAGAGAAATCTAACTATATAATCTCTACATTCAGAGTCCGCAGTCGTTTAAAAAATAAGACGTAATAAAAGAAACTATATACACGCATATATATAACATATCTGTGAAAACAAAACTTTTCTTTGATACTTACGTAAAAAAGAACTCCGAAAAGTACTTCATTCACTCTTAGGTATAATTAATAAAGTTTCTGACTATTTTTCAATGACATTTCAAAAACATTCCCACAATCAAAGTTCAAAGCTTTCATTGTCACAGAAGATATAAAGACAATGGTCTAAAATGAACAGTCCATAGGAACAATAAAAGCTTTTCATATAAAATATATTTATAATATATCTATTTTCTTAAGGTCATGAGATTACCCACGGGTTTGACGACAAGGGTCGTTTGTTTGACTGCGAGGGTAACCTGCACCGCTGGTGGTCTGATTCCGCCATCGAGGCATTCCATTGCCGAGCTCAGTGCCTCATCGACCAGTACGGACGATACGTAGTCCCGGAAGTCAATATGAAACTAGACGGTGTTAACACACAGGTGACAATCACGTAAATCACAGTATCGAACACAAAAGGCTCTACTTTGTAGTGAAATCCATATTCATAATGTTAATCATATTAGTGACGTCACTACAACGTTCGTTAATTCAACTTCTAAACACTACTTTTCAACTGTCCTTGACTTTGGAGTAGACACTAGTACTTTGTAGTTATGTTTTTAACATCAACGGTCACGATAACCAAATCCTATACACTACATAACCAACTAGATCAGACTCAAATCCCATGACAATTTTAAATAGTTTTATTTTGGCAAATACAAATCATCATCATCATTTATCACCACGCTTGCTCAAGACGGGTTGGTGATTTCAAACTTATAGTACATATTATAATGAACAAGTTTCCACGCAATGTTTTCCTTCACCGTCTATGAGTACCTAGTGTCTAAATATTCTTAGAAAGTATAATACATATGACTCTCAGTAATCACATTGGTATTTGCCAGGTTACGATCCCCCCCGCACGAGAGGCGGGCTTTTGATATATAATAGTATGTTATTATTATTATTTTTGACAAATTGAGCAATGTTTAATTTCGTTCGTATAAAAGGGTGAGAATATAGCTGACAATGGTGGCGTGAAGCAGGCGTTTCACGCTTACCAACGCTGGCTGCTACAGCACGGCGCCGCTGACGAGACGCTTCCAGAACTCAATCATACCAGCACGCAGTTGTTCTTTCTCAACTTCGCCCAGGTGAGATCAAACTTGGGCGAGAATTCGGTTAAAGACATAACTTGCACGTTGTTAGGTATTCTTACGTATATGTATAGAAAAATTGTCGTTGTTAGGACATATTTGCTATTTTCTCAATAGACTCCACTACGTACACCATATAGGTAAAGATAAAAGATAAAATGCCCTAATTATATTAATATCTTAAGGTATAACTATCTTTATACCTCTTTTCTTTATTCCGTCTGACATGGTCTCAGCCAAACCCGCTTTAGATGAAATAATTATCATAAGAAACGTAACCGTGGATTAACATCCTTGAAAGTTTTACCGAATCTAAGTATGTGCATATATTATTTTAAGAATTTCAATACATCACATTTCTTTAATAAAACATTTACACACACGAATATTAACATAATTTAAAACTTACTTTATGTCTATATAATAAAAGACGGCTTGGGTATTCATAGATTACAAAATAAAATTATTTTTTTATAAAATCAGGTATGGTGCGGCGCAATGCGGCCGGAAGCTATGAGAAATAAATTAAAGACAGCCGTCCACTCTCCAGGAAGATTCCGTGTAATCGGGACCCTCTCTAATTCCCTGGACTTCGCCAGAGAATTCCAATGTCCACCGGGATCGCCTATGAATCCGATTCATAAATGTAGCGTTTGGTAGATATTTATTGCGTTTTAGATTGTGTAGGAGATTCAATCTGAAATCATCATACAATCAAAGGGCTTACGAGATTATTGTTTAATATGGATTAACACGAGTTGTTATAATTGATAATTTTTCGTTTGTTATATTTTTACATTTAAGTAATTTATATATACTTAAGAATTTTGTAAATAAAAATATAGCTTTATATATAAAACGTCAATTTATTATCGTAAAATATTGGACAATATTCAAACGGATTAAAAAAAATACATTTAACACAACTATGACTATAAAATCCTTGTATGAGAGGATAGAATAAGTCGCTGTTTGTTCTATACCTGAATTTTTTATACAAAATTTTGTTTCAAAATATCGCTATAACGGAGAATATATATCATCAATATACAAAGTTGCCGACTTCAATACTCTGTACATCTTCGTTACTCCATAGAGTTTCTACTTCGTAATGCGCCTCAGGTGTCCCAACAAAATGATTCCTCTCCCACCGCAAACGGACTAATCTCGCTATTTCCAACCAGAGACGAGCTTCGAGTACTATTCAATATAAGAAAATTCTATTTTTTTTTCAACTACATTTCTCATAAGACCGAACTTCTCAGCATTCCCTACATTCGCTGCGCAGGTGCCAAGTTCAGCGTCTTGCAGGGAGAGGAGTTTAAACATTGTCTGGGACTTGCTACCCAGGCGTCGGTTTAAGGGGCTCTTATCTAACCCACATTAAACGCACACGTTCAATCTCCACTCTCTACCTAACCAAAACTTATTATATTATAATACTTACGAAATAGGAATGAAAATGTTGTTAGGAACAAAGGATTGATATTTCCATTGATGACTGCTATAGTGTATATAAGAGCGCCGGCTGTGGGCGCCTGTCTCAGGAATAGTCCTCGCAAAGTCGCTCCAAGCCACGGCAGAAAGAGATATTCGCTAAGAGGAGAGCGCTAAAAAAATATTTTATTACAACCTTAAAAAAGGTCTATTATTCTCAATAATTGTAAAATTTTAGTAATAATGTAGATACACTTATATATTTTAAACATATACACCTATATGTTTAAGACGTCAATTAAATCAATTATACCTATCTTCGAATCCCTTTCAGGTGTGCCGATCGAATTATTATAAAATTCAAAAATTCAAGTTATTATCAAAATTAATATTTACACACCACATTAGAGGCGTTCCATATCAATAAAGTACTTATCAGAATCACTAGGGTATCAGACGCTTCAATGCACCACATGACTTCTGTAAATACAAGTGATGTCAATGTCAAAATTATTTATATGAATTTCCTATTCTTATTGTTTACATTTCATTAAACGGGTCGGTGCTAACTTGAAAGATCAATATCGTCAATGTACAACTTATCATCTCTGCTCAGCAGCATAAAATGTAGATCATTTGGCAAAGGTTCTTCATCATATGTCACAACTTCAAACTTTACATTGCAAACAAGCCCTAATAACAGGCACACTCCAGCCAAGAAAGTCGCTGATAAACTTGCATTAGAAGCCTCCGCGCGTAACCTCTCAGCCTGGGTGAAGGTTTTTCGTCGGAAGTATTCATAGCTCGTCACTAAATAATCTATAAGAGCACCGACCACAGGCACTCCGGATCGAGTATAAGTCATATGTTTCGGAACCCCTTGATTGTCACCACTAGCCATTTTAAATTTCGTTTATTTTAAATATCAGCTATCTACAATTTTGACTATACTATTATGACTGTTATGTTAATTTGTCAGATATATTTTTTCTTAAGACACTTACGTTCTCTTTATTAGTTTTGAATTAGATTTTCGATTTTATATTTTCAAGAAAAGATTTTAGAATAATCGTCATTTAAGTAATTTTAAGATTTTCGCGTTGATTTACTGCGAATAATATATTAATACATGACAGTTAATCATCAAATCTAAGTTTGTGTCGTAAGAATCCATAAATTAATAGTTATGGGCACTTATAAAAATGAAAGTAAATAAATCTTTTATTTACCAAACTTAACATATTTGATAAAAATCAAATTTGAATTATAAAAAGTAGGCCTTATTAGCCTTGACATATTTTCTGAATACCATTGAATAATTTGAACATCTTCGCTTAAATTTAATAACAGGTAACGTGTCATATAAATTAACAACTCATTAAATGTGTCTATAAGCGACAACGCGAATACCTTCTTTCTTTATTCTCTGCTTAATACTCCTTACATTTAATGCAAATATAATATGCCCTTGGTTAAAATACAGATTATCATGTGTTTTATTTTTTATTTTTTAAAACTTTATTGTGTGTGAAATTATATATTTTATTTATGTAGGTGCAATTTATCTTAAAAGTACCGTATATTCTGTAGAACTTAACTAATGTGTTCATGTACTTAGAATCGGTCTCTTGAATTTTTTACAAATATTTTTTATATAACAAACTCTTCTTTTAAGCTATTTGTAAATTATTTTCTATAAGTATATTGATTTTTACTACTGGATGGACTTCAATAATATCTGTAGCTAAATCCAATTAAAGACAGACATTCATTATTACTTATTATGAATATGTTCTTTGAATGTTTTACACCACAGCATAGATTACGTATCAAAAATAACAAAACCATATTATATAATTCAATTTAATAATTTGTGCATGTATTTTCCTCCTTATAAAAGTATAAATTTTTGTTAAAACTAACGATAGTCCAGACATTTTAATTATTATTATCATAACTTATTAAAGTTTATGTAAAGAAGAGAAAGTGTTCATACATTGTGAACGGAGATAAAAATTACTGTAATCCTGAAAACCAATAACTTATTATAAACTAAACAAATGTGTTCTCACAAAGCCTTTCATAACATAGCATTTATTTATCATAACATTAATTTATAAATAGATATTATTTTTTTAAAAATTTAAATGCGTGTCTCATAATAGCATAATCAAATTTATGTATGAAATCTTATTAATGACGTCGTATTATGCCTGTATATACGTATATATTTTTATTGGAGATAAAGATTTCGGACGTAATACTCACATAATCAACTGTTTAAACATATAGCGCTTGTAAGGAGAAAAGTGGCGCGCTCAGATTTTAGCACTTTATTAATCTTTCTTTACTAACGAAAGGCTTCTATTAATGGTTATCGTATATAACGAAGACGAATATTTGAATAAAAATAACAGAATCAACAAAAGGATTTTTATTTAGGCATAATCCAATACAGACAAACATAATTCAAGTTCTTGTCCAGCAAGCGAACCATAAACCTACATTTTCATGTCTATTTTTTCCTTCGATACTTTGCTGGTATTAGGTGAAAGATTTTTGCGTAATATCTTTTACTTCTTATCGACCTTAACTTATTTTAAAGGAAACATACGACTAAGAAAAAGAAGACTCATTCTTATTATCTATTCGTGATGGCTACTTATTGTGTTATAAATAGACACTGATGCTGCCAGTCAACGTGGTAATTGATCAAGGATTTAAATATTGTCATTTAGTATCCATTTTCATAGCACAGCGCGCAGACCTGTTTGTTGTTGTTTTCTGTAGCTATATAAAGTGTTGGAAACAATAAGACAGTTGGAATTCATATATATATTATATCAGAAGAACAATATATTTTTGTGTAAGCAAATCGTTTGCATGAACTTTTTTTTTTGTTACTATCAGTGCTAAGTTTGTATTGTACTCCGCTTATATACGGATAATAATTCGGTGAAGTTAAGCTTGGAGTTGATGAATTATCTGAATTAAATGTAAGGACTTTATCAAAACGATTCCGTATTAAATATTCACATCAGCCTCTCAGAGCCCACTGGCGAGCAAAGGCCTGTTCTCACATGGAGAAGGTTTGGGCTGTAATCACCACACTTGCTCAAGACGGGTTGGACTCTAAGTTAAAGTTTGAAAATATAAGTCCAGGTTTCCTCACGATGTTTTCCTTCACCAGTCAGTGGTGTGGTCTAAATATTCCTAGGAAGTATATGTGATTGGGAAAAATTGGCACATTGGCACTTGTCAGGTTTTGAACCCGCGCCCTCATGCATGAGAGGCGGGTCTTTAATCTCCGCGCCACCACGACAGTTAATATTAAACGTTAATGCCTAAATACTTATTGAAATGGAAGCGTCCAGTGACATTATAAATTGAGAAATTTATCTTGATATTAGGCTAAAGTGTATTGTAATTTTATGTTCGTTTAATAATTTAGGTATATATAAAATTACGTGATAGTTTTGCTGTTTGATAACGTTCATAGAATTCATAAAAACATGTAATCAAAGTATTTTTAATGTTTTATTATCTCATAGTGGTTGAAAAGTGGTTGTTTTATTATCTCATAGTGGTTCTTTTTAGTCAAGTACAATGCACGGCAAAGGGCTTTTTAAAAATAAAGGACACGACACCCGTACGGTGAATCCATTGAATGCTAAGAGGTTTCGTCTCCCCCGAGAGGATCTTCTTCTTATAATAACAATGCTAATATAATATATGATTAATATTGTCCTGGGCACAACTCTAGGTACCGAGTCGGTAGAGTTCGATAAGACTCCCTCATTTGGGCCGCTATAAAATTCTTGGCGTATTTTTGCATAAGCAAAACATTTACATAAATACCTTTTCCACATCTTTATGACGCTTCCATTTAACTTTAACTAAACGATTTTATTAAAATAAGAAAAGCCCAATTCAAACGTGATATTAGGTAATTATCGTAGATCTATGCTTTTTTACCGTTACTGGTCTGTTAGTTTTCTACCTTGTTAAGATCGTTTAAAAATCTATCTACTATTCTTTCTAAAGATGGAGTGCGACCTATATTATCTATCTTACAACCGCAAAAATTTAAATGCAATATCGTATGCAATTTCGTATCCTTAAAAACTCCTAACCATAATTAAATTATATTTACAGATAAACAACGTCCTTGAAATAGTCCTGTATTGTGCTCAAACTTTAATAGCCATTGAATATTTTTGAATTGTATAAATAGGCATATAAGACCTGATATTTTTTTATACATGGTAACCACTCGTTTTAATAACACCACCCTAGGTATGTTGTTTTAAACTGAACTTAGTTTAATGATAATGGTTATGATAAAGCATTAAAAACATAAGTCAAAATGTTTTAATATTTTTGAATATATGAAATACACAACATATTGTGGTACTATAAGTACACAAATAATACATAAAAGGTTTTGATATAGTTGCCGGCACGTAAATTGGCCAGGGAAAAGTTTTGATCCTGTACACTTAGTGCAACAAAAAGTGTACACTTTTTATGGTTATCAAATAAAGAAAACAGTAACCGTAACAAAAACAATGGGTTTAATTATGTACTCGAGAAAGAACATCCAATCACGAGCACGGAAAATGCCGCCTCGTTCGCTACGTCATCATGACACCTAAAAATTGCACTCCGCGAAACTATCGTCCCTTACGAAGTTACGTTCCGACAACTTTAACTAAGACCGTACAATATTAATGTATTTAACGTAATATATATACGAATGTAGAGTGTTTAAACGCACATTTTTTAAGATACCAAAACTTGGGCATGTTAGATTGTTAAAATAAAAAAATGTTTATGATTACAGAACGAAATGGTAAAGGCACGCAAGTATGTCGTAGTGAAGAGATTCGACGGCGTTCCGAAAAGATCTGACTTCGAGATAGTTGAATATGAACTTCCACCTTTGAAGGACGGCGAAATTTTGATTAAGGCGGAGTGGATAAGCGTAGATCCATATCTTCGTGCATTTCATTCAGCTTTTCAATTACCCTACGATCAGTTCAGCGTCCAAGTTGGGGTTGTTCAAGAATCCAGAGATCCAAAATATCCAGTCGGGACGAAAGTAGTATCCCACAAAGGATGGTGCGATTATACAATAGCTAAAGAAAATGAGATCATTCAAAGTAACAATATCCCAGATACGGTTTACAAAATACCAGATCTGAAAGGTTTGTCGGAATCATTGGCCGCAGGTTCTGTCGGAATGCCGGGCGTTTCGGCTTACTTTGGATTTTTGGAAATATGCAAACCTAAGCCCGGTGAGACTGTGGTTGTAACTGGAGCAGCGGGCGCTGTCGGCTCGTTGGTTGGACAAATCGCTAAAATAAAGGGATGCAAGGTCATCGGATTCGCCGGTTCGGATGAAAAAGTTAACTGGTTGGAGAAGGAGCTTGGCTTCGACAAAGCTATAAATTACAAAACTGCCAATATTGAAAGGGCCCTTAAAGCGGCTGCGCCCGACGGCGTAGATTGCTATTTCGACAACGTTGGAGGAGAGCTCAGCACTGTAATACTGAACCAAATGAACGAATTAGGACGAGTCACTGTATGTGGATGCATTAGTGTATATAACGAAGATTTAAACAAATTACCAAAAGCTGCAATGTTGCAACCTATGATTTTATTCAAAGAACTAAAAATTGAAGGTTTCATCATTTGGAGGAAATTCCATCGTTGGAATGAAGGATTTTCACAGATTGTCGAATGGATTAAAAATGGACAATTAAAACCCAAGGAACATATCACGGAAGGCTTCGATAAACTTTATGACGCATTTATCGGTATGTTGAACGGACAGAATATGGGTAAAGCAGTTGTTAAAATTTAAAGAGCAGTCATATTAGATGTACGGTTATAGATGTTTGTTAATAATAAAACTAAAGTAAATTTTGAACTTCTCGTATTTTTCTCATTGCCATTTAAGAGACCTTTGGTTTTAAGGTCCTTTATACAAAAATAAGGAAAGGAACTTAAAACTATATGGACACAGGATACATATTTATAAATGTCTCAATACTTACTCCGATAAAAGAGTTTTTAGTCTAAGAAGTTATCCGTGCTATCCTCATGAAAGTCGAATGCATGATTTCTGAACGAAAACGTCAAAAGATATTAAAAAACGCACATAATGAAGATGTAATAAACTATATCGAATTCATAATAAACTAAATAACATAGTTATCTATAAAAAAAACGTCCAAAACGCTGCATAACTAAAGCGTACAAAATCCCTGTCGCTGGCGACTATTTGTAACTAAAGTACTGTTTAATTATTTTATTTATGTATAAAAAGCCAACTGTGATGAAAACTTGGAAATTTTTAATTAACCCAATAGACTCAACAAGTACTCTCTGAAAAAAAAAAACCAAATGTTTTATCACAGCAGATTTACTTCCAAGTTTTCCTATGTAATGATATTTCAAAAACAAATATCACCAATATATAAATTTATATGTTTTTTTTATCTAATTCATATAACTTAATACGACATATCTTAATGTTCCTACTGAAGGACAATCTATATATTGTATATATATATAATAATAAAAGTGCGATATATATATATATATATAA
>DVQP01001023.1:0-17716 GCA_018231745.1 Danaus eresimus | reverse complement strand
ACACCGAAAGCAAAAATCACACAATTTGAAGCCTGTTTAATTAACGCGGTTCTCCTGGTGTCATTTACCCGCGTTAATGAAAGGAAAAGTATCAAACCGCAATTTACCTTAAACTGATACTGAGAAGTGATTCATTTAGATATAGAAATTCCCCGGAAAAGTTCCTGCCAACCTTCATTTATGTAAATTATCTTAACAAGCGAAACCATGCTTTACTTATAAATATTTTTAAAACAAGTCGTTTTGGAAATAACTCACACTTAGAAAACAATCAAGAAGTAAGAACAAATACAAAATTAATTAAGTTTAAGTACAAATCTTAAACACGTAACCTTAGTAGTAATACAAATTTATTAAATAAAGTTCAATTGAACAGCAAGCGTCTCCTTATATGAATAAGATTATTTTCATTTCTTTCTTTCATTCCTTTATAATGAACAAAACGGAAACAAGAAAAAAGAATAAATACATACACAAAAGTAAGAAGTAAACCACCAAATTAATAACAAACATTTTGTTAACTATAATTATATCTTAATAAATAAACAAGAACGTTCCATCTGGAGAGATAAACCAGTACACCTAGTTAAGCATTAGTTAATTACAAACAAAAGTTAATAAAACCATTGTTGTGAATCAATCATCCGCTGACCTTGTCGACATGGTCACGATGTTCTTTATTATCAATTACATTGAGATTTGTTCGTACCTGTTTCATAAAAATTAAAAAAATACAAGTCATTTACAAATTATGCGTTCATTAATAAAAGCAATATCTATAAGTTTATTTAATTTATTTTTTCGAACTAAATACACCAAAAATTATCGATTTTAAATACAATTATTTCCATATATACACATTTGCGAATCCTCTATCAGTGAATAGAATAATACAATTTTTAAGATCATAATTTTCAATAAACGCATGGAGTTTTCTAACTAAATATCAAGTTTTTCTTTTGTGTGATTGATACTTTTTACTGCTGCACCCCTCTGAAGTGAGTCATGATTTTAATCAAATATGAAAAAATAAGTTCCATTCTTTTACCCCTTCAAATAATCTGCATTTAGTGTAACCCAAATTAATTTTATAATTAACATCTATTAAAAATCTTAATTTAACAATTCCTTGAATTCGATTTAAGAGTATAAATATGATCATAATTATTACAAACTTCAAAAAAACGGTATAATTATTATAAACTTGTTTAATTAAGAATAGACGGAAAATCCATAAAGTTTAAAGTGTTTATGAAATTCGACTGTTAGATGGTCCTGAAAATAAGGACTGGAATAAGAGTATATAATTATGACATGTTGTTCAAAATTAATCATTTTTACTGAGAGACGTTAGTAAACATTTTAATAATTCGTTTCGATATTTACAACAGTATTCTGTCTTAACAACATATGCTGCTACAGAACTAAAGTTTACTACTGAAATACCTATTTCAAAGAATTCTTTTTGGAGAATTAACAATATTACTAGTGTAGGTTTTTAAAAAGGAAGGAATTTGACTTTGCATCAAACGTTTTGAGAAATTAAATTTAAAGCCCAACAAACGTAAACAATTAAAAATCTAGTCACTAGCATAGCTGCCGATAAATTTATAATTCTTTTACAAAATTGATTACATGAATCATTTAGTTTTTCTTTTGCAAAATGTATATTCATTGTTAAGTTCTGTAAAATGATCACTAAAATCCTTTTTTTTTAATTTATTTTTCCTTTCCTTGATTTAAATTTATTTTTTAAGAAAAAAATAACAAGCATTTTTTTCATAGTCTAAAAACCAATGCAACTTATTACAGATGTTCATTTTTATATTTAATTATGGATCTCTATTCAGTTCAAGATGACTACGACGAATAACATAATATTTTAAATAATATTTAAATATCTTATATTATTAAATAAAAAGCAACATATCAAACGACGCGGATTCCACCAGAAAAACCTTGTTTACATTTTTTAATATTACAACTTTATTGCATAAACTAGTTGCTTATATTTCTTAAAATAAAAACCAGTTTAAATTGGCTAAAGTTAGTAAGTACTATTGAATGGAATACTGTATCAAATAATGATCGACTGTTGGATTTCAATGCTACCGTTCACCGTATATGGATAGAGAAAGTTGAAATGTTTAAATAATTTTCAAGTTATTTTAAACCACGGTCTTATTTATTTTTGTATGATATGGCTGTTGAACCTTGCAATACAACTCACCATCGAATATAAATGCATATGCATGAACAACTTGACTTATACTTCATTTTATATTTGATTTATGTATTTCATAGTATTAAAGTAGTAAATACTTACAAACCGTAAATATTCTTTGTCTTCATAGTGTTTATATTTACATGAGAATTAGAGTATATAAACAATTTCTAAACACCAGAAACCTATATTAAAATTAATGATTATAATATCATCAAATTTTATTTACTTACTGATTTAGCTATTTTTAAATGAGGTTATCTATGTATTTCGTTCAATAAAAGAGTATAATAACTTTATAAAATACATACGATTTTCTAATTTTAAATAGGTCAAAGGAAATACGTAATGAAGTAAACGAAACTGTTTCAAAACAAAGGAGTTAAAATGTTCCGAGACAAACTGCGTAGTGCTTTCAAATTTTTAGTTGTTTTATTTTCTCATAATTATAAATTCCGTTTGTTGTTTCTTTCACCATTCCTTTCATCTTCTCACTCTTGAATTTTATCGCATACAAAAAATCTTTAAGCTTAATTTAAGTTTTACTTGGTGTATGATACGAAATCATTTAATAAAAGGTCAAATAACCTGTGGACGAAAATCGAAGCAGTTCGCACTGAGATGTTAGGTTCTGCATACCGAATTACGCAATAAGATGATGAAATCCTTTTAATTAATACATAATGCGGACTTCGCCCAATATTATTGTACCAAAAAAATCGTTAGAATATACTAACGAATGTATAATACTCACGATTCTAGAAACCTTTGATCATATTTAAACTATCCGATAATACGTTTTAAAATATGCTGACATTTACGAAGATATGTAATGTTTTTTATGTTCGCAAACACTAAATAATGTTAAATATTTTTAAAAATCAGAACCTTGGAATAGTAATTTAATATTTAGCACCTTGAAGTTTTCAAAAATTTTAATTTTATACAGTATTGCTTCCGGAACCCGATGGCCGCTTGTATTAAAAATGGATAGCATTTGATAAGCATAAGTAAATTCTAAAATAGTGCATATTAAAGTAATAATAACATAACATTATAATTTATTAACATAATGCATAATGACTTAAATATATACAAAGCTATAATAGCGGAAAAGTGTTTTTTTTTTAATATTCGTATTATTACTTAACATGATTACGTAATAATTTTATTGTTGTTGAAAGTAAATAGGAAAAACATTCATTTATGTCAATGTACTCACGCTTTCGGTCTTTGAAGAAGCAGCCTTTTTTGAAAAGTCATTGACCCAGAAGGTATAATTGTATTAATACCTCATGCAGAACTGGTTATTTATAAAATGGACTCTTACACAGATTTTATAAATTGACTACAATTAAATAATTCCTACACATATTTTATAATTTTTATAACATATAATTCTAAATTCTTTTAACAATTGGCAGACAGTAACAAAAAAATACCATTTGCCTAGATACGCGGATGTTATTATTCATTTACTTCTCTTTATTGACAACCTGCAAATAAATTGCTTCCTAACCGTTTATCATATTTATAAGTAAACCAATATTAAACATTTTTGAAATGCATAACAAATAAAAGTAGATTACTTAATAGTTATTCGCACTAATAAACATCAATGAAACACTCGCAAACACATTAAAATGTCAAAATTTTAAAACAAAGATTTTAAGAAATAAAAATAATAATAATAAAAATTTTAAGAAATATAAAGTTGTATTTTATTTTGACATCTCTGGAGATAAACAAAAAGTAATATTATAATAGTTGTATTATGAGTAACAAATTAAAATAAAGTAAATGAAAAGCAAGTTTATGTTCTCATTTAAAATTATTAATATTTGTGTAACAAGGCGAATGTTAAACAACTTACTCTCATTTTTATTTAAGTACTGCAATTTTGCAATGCCAAGCATTTTTGGTCTTATTTTATCACAGAGATGAAGTAAGAGTCAGTGTATACATTTTTATGGACCTTTTAGTCCAGCTTATAAAACAATACACTAGAATCGTCATAAAGGTGAACACCAATACAGTTGTTATTACTACCAGCGGATAAAAAGAAACAAGTGCGCCGGAGCATTAAAAGGGACTGTGAAAACTATTACATTCTTTTGTGTACTAACATATTTCTCAAAGCTTAGGATCACTTATAAGATCAGGATCTAAAAATTATCATAACAAACAATACTTCCCACTACTTGTCGCAGGCTCTTAAAGTGTTAAGTTTTCATGGCAGCCAAGTATGCAACGTTGACTGTAATTAGTATGAAGCATAAACAAAGAATGATAATACCTGTTATGTGTTGCATTTGTGGTATGAATATAATTAATCAGTCGCTGCAGTTAATTGACCTTGGCGACATATTTACGTTACGTTTTATTACTGATAGGTAAGATTAGTGATAAAAAGATTTGCCTATATTTTTTTTATTCCAAACCTTTTATATTAGATTTTGTTGTATACAGGAATAAAGTTTTATTATTAGCTATTTGTAAGACACAGTAGTAATTCGTTAAGGTTCAATAACTCATTTATTTAACTCAATCCTACGTTTGACTTTTTAAACTTAATCAAAGTAGTTATAATATAACAACTTATAAATCTCTTTTTTATTGTCTCAGTTCGTATTTTAATTATAAAATATAAGGCTCATACATTATTACCTTTTGTTACTATGACATTTACGGAAATCATTTTTCTTACATATTAAATGTGACCACATTTATCAATGGTTCTTTATGTCTTAAACTATAGGCTACAAGAATTATAAAAAAAGTATATCACAATAGATACGAGCCTTAATAGTCTTTAAGACATGAAGTATAAAACATAAAAAACAATTCCACCTGTTTCGCTTTAACGGAAATATAAAACCTACTAGTTTAACAACTGGGGCTTACATTAAAAAAATCTGTTATGACTGAGAGTTCATTACAACATAATCATGATTCTTGGAAAATACTACCTTGTGTGATTTATTTTCAATGGCTATTTATAAAAATCTTCCAAATAGATTCATTAATAAAAACACTTAAACAAATTTATTCTAGCGGATCCTTTCGTTACATTAGTGTAATGTAGTTTGTTACGTACTAAAAAGAGCTACTTATACTTCGTACTATATTAAACAGTGAGTGATGAGGTCTTCTAGGAAAACGATATTATAAATTTATGTCATATGAAACGGAACTGCATAAAATACCAAACTGATATTCGAGTATTCGTTGTATGTTAAACAACACACAAATGATAAAATACATGTCCAAATAATAGTTATAATTGAAAATATTTTTTCTCCTAAATGTAAATCTAACTAGTATATGAATACCAATACAAAAACCTTTACAGTTGTAAAGAAATTATATATTTTACATATTAATTAAGTATGACTATTCTTGTGTTTAGTTTATTTATCATAGCGGAAAAACAAGTATATGTATGTTTAAAATAAAATATTTACAATAATAGACAATTTTTTCGAATTAGTTGTAATAAACCGAAACGCGTTAATTCCGTTGTTAATCATAATTAGCTGGCATTTGCAGTTAACCGATCAATCATAGGTGATAACTGCCTTACATTATTATAGAAAAGAACTGATACTTTTCACGATTGGATCAATATTAACTAAAAATAGCTAAGAACCACCGCAAGGAAACTATCTTTCAATTTAAAAAAACCGTAAAAAAAAATAGTCTTCTTTGAGAGCTATAATGTATAATCAGATACACACAAACACACACATCAACATCGTTTTTATAACACCCCACTTTTTGTGTCGGGGTTAAAAATAGCAGCTTACGTTATTACATAATAAATGTGAAAAAAAATATTAAATAAATTTTCTGTTGGTTTATTACTTTTTTATGTACTACATTTAAGTTGTATTAAACAATTGCGTTTCATTTAAATTGCAAGTTATATGAATAAATACTCTACTTTATCTGTTTACTTATTTACCTTATCGGTGGTAGATAAAAACTTCTAACGAGGCCATATATACAGGTAAAGTCAATATCGCTGTGTGACCTCTATATAGGTTTTTGTTGTGCATTAAGGTAACAATAAAAAACCTTCCAGATATATAATTATTCTGATTGCCGCATTAGAACTACTTACGTATGTTACGTAAATACATATCGATGTGTGTCTTTGAGGTAAAATTTTATAATCTTTTCCCGCTCTACTCAGGGAGTTACCGCTATTTCATTCTTTCTACAAACGATTTGCTCGTCTTACTACCTGTAAAATTGTGGCGCAATTTTTATTATCATTGTCTTAAGTACAAAAAAAATTTTTGAACAATTATTAACTTAAATTAATTTGCTATCACTGATCTTTATGAACAGGTGTCGTATTCATAGATTTAATATAGTATTATTTATATATTAATGTTTGTTCTGCTGAGTGGTATTTCCTACTGGAAATAACACTGTAAATATAGTTGCAAATAATCCGATGTCAAAATTTATAATGTGATTTAAAAATTAAGGATAAAACCCCATGGAAAATTACTTATATAAATGAACGTAATTTTAAATGCTAAAAATTTTAAACGATATTATCACTAAACAGCGTTCGTTGACGTAGCCAACCAGTATTTTTTCAAACAACGGTAACCCCCGGCTCGTGACGTAAAAGCATGAGTTGTCAACCGACTTCTCTGTACGCACAAAAAGAAACTGTACGACATAAAAAAATAATAAATATACTCTCGTACATTAAAATGTTTTTCTAGTATTCAAAAATTAAAATTAAAATTAAAATAAACCTTATACTTACATCTACTTACACATATTATATAACATTGTTGTTTGCAACAAAACTGGTCTGTTTGGTTAATGAGAGGAATATAATAAATCAAACTTTCGCACATTGTTTCGTTTATATTTATCACCGTGTGTAGCAGTTTTAATGACTCACAATAATTTTGAAAGATTCTATTGAGGCATCAGGATTTGTGTACACTGTAAAGACTATAAAAAAATGTAAAAAAATATAGATCTGACTGTTCAAGGTTTTTAAGAAAAGAGTTGCTACCAATAACATAACTGAAGAATATTTTATAATTAACATCACTGAGCACCTCTCAGGAACCGGATGGTGTAAAAGAGTGTTGACCATGTATCGTTATACTATCAGAAGGAAGCGGTTGTGAGAATACACCTTTAACATGAGTAAATTATAATAAAATATAGGTGAATTATAATTATACTAATTATAATTACACACCCACCTTTTGTATAAACTTTTGATTTCGCCTGGGAGAGAATACGTTAAACATTATTTTCATTACATAAAATAAATTAAAACTGCAAGACAATTATACCATTGTTTACTAAATTGTAAATGTGATATTATTTCCATCCTTTAAAAAAGCTTGATTCACAAACCACAATTTTTATCCTCTTTCATGGTTATACATTAGTTCTTCATAATATTCTACCATGTTAAAAGTATGCATACTCGTAACTATCGCAAAGAAATTCTGTTAAAGTTGATCTTATCAACCGCTCGATTTTAAAAGGATCTGTCTAAGTACAATAAATTAAAAACAAGGTTTACTGTTTACATTCCGTTTCACATAACTTAAAAAAAATAGAATTAAGTTTCATATGAGTTTTCACTATTCTTTAATGATTCCGTCCAAAAAACCTACAACTAAAACATAAAATAATAATATTACAATATCATATTGGTAATTAAATCATTTAATCACGCACTTTGATATTATATCCTGTTCCGAGTTACGATGTACTCATATACTTCCTAATAAGTAAGGCCGGTTTATGAAGTTTGCTGATAAATATTTCATAATGATTACTTCTCAATTTTAATATTATAAATTATTTTTATATTTAACTCGATGGGTTAAATTTTATTTTAAAAAGATTTCAATCTGAACGTGTAACTCATTAGTGACGAAATTCCATATACTCTTAGAAATAAATTTTGCCCCTTAAAACTGAAATAAAGAAAACTATTATTAAAATGAATAAACAAAATATAGAATTAAATATTTCAAGAGATTTTACACTACTAAATTGAAAAAAACAAATATCACATTGGCTTTTTATTATTGTCTGCAAATGATATTGAAAATAAAAAGAAGCATTTTATATGGTTACATGTGTCAGATCTAAATAATATGTTACAGAATAAAAAAAGTAAAGTTTAAATGTAAGTTGCATGGCGGCAGGGTGCGAAGGGCGGTGGTGCTACGGCTGGAGGTGGCAGGCGGCATGACGCATGCGCCACCAGAGCCGCGGGGTGGGAGGCGCGACTAACACTATTTAAACTGTTCTTGCGAACGGTCATCATGCATTGGTCTGTTTGCAATCCGAAGTTTAGTTAGCCATCGTAATACGACAGCTCAAGTCGTAGACAGACAGGCTGCAGCCCGTGGTCGAGACAAAAGGCTCTCGCAGACGTAAGCTAAGCTAAACGCGCAGTGAACTTCAGTTCAGGCTCTACTTTACCCAGTGGTGTGATTTGAGAAATGGCCGTCGCAGCAGCCCAGAAAAATCGCGAAATGTTCGCCATCAAGAAGTCCTACAGCATTGAGGTGAGGACTCTTCACCTATTTCAAAAAGCTTAGTTAGTTATTGTCCCCAAAAGTTATTTTTAAACTTTGCAAAAGTTTAAACGTACACGTTACGAAAGTTACTTGTCAGTTTTTTCTTCTTTTTTTATAGTTTAAAATATATATTCCATTCCCTTACTGTTTTTTAAATATTTAACCCTTAATAAATAAAATGTAGTCTTAATACTGGGACTAACTGCTTTATTGAAGCTTAATGAACACAACAAATTTGTTGATTTGTTAAACAACAATTCTGGCTTCTCCGAAATTTAGATAAACAACTCTTTCATGTATGAGTTATATATATTTTGTCTTATTATTTTCCACAACTTCGTTACCACGCTATTTAATAACCAAAATGTATTCTTTAAAATTCATGTCGTTGTACGCGCTTTAATTTTTCATTACATCATGTGAATAGAACATTGAATAGCCTTTACAAACATTAAAACTTTTTATGTTGTAACTTGCGTGTCTTAGTGTAATAATAAGACAATAATAGTCTCCCAAGAATTAATCAGTGGTGAACTAAAATGGACTAAAAGTGATTAAATAACTCAAGAAGATAATGTTACTTTCATACATAAAAAATACAAAAAACTTTTAAGTCATACAACTTTTTAGATCGATGTTCGGAACAACAAAAACCTATGACTCGTATTTAAAATGTTCCAGCTAACATTGCTAAACGGCCTCGTATTAATACGTAACAATAAGCATTATTATTCAGAACATTAAAACAAAGCAAATATTATAACAGGCCTATCCTAACGTCCGATCGTAATCTGATTCATCCAAGTCATACATTGTTTCGAACAAAAACATCCGCAACTTGAAGGGAGAATGTTTAAGAAATCTCGTGAAAGCGCGCGAACAGTGTTCCAGTCTGGTAATAAGAATAAGATTTTCACTTAAAACGCGTCTTACAATTAAAAGGCCGAATTTGTGTCACTTCATTTTGACTTGCATTAACGGTCGATCTAATAAAATTATGAGAAGTCGTCGCATTCCCACGCAACAAATTATATAATGGATGCATTACAATATCACAGAAAAATGCTTTTGTTGTCGTTATTGTCTTAAATCACTATGGGTAAATTTTATACATTAATCGTTCAAAAGGAGGACACCAAAATGTATCATTCTCAAAACGGCAACATAAAATAACCGACCAAATATTTTATTATTATCTGTTTTTTTCATATATGATTCAAAAATGTTATCATTCGAACATTCAATATAGTAAATAAAAAAAAAACTATTAGACGCGTCTAAGCTTGTGCGAAATTTTGTTGCGAAATTACCAAATTGTCTAAAATTTTCTTTTATGTTCCGTTAAGCCTATTTTGAAATCCGGTCTATATATGTATATAAATACTTTTGTCATTAATATACATATTTTTTAATTTATCAGTCTATATAGTGTACTGTGTCATCCATTTTGAAGATTTACTGTTTAAAATTGATAATGTACCTTTAAGCCATGCGATGATTGTTTTTGTTGAACAAATAAAAATATATTAATATGCTGTGCGAAAATCAGGCCCGTAGGTTACGATGAACGTGTATTTGAAAATATATCGTAGAACGATTGTATTTCCTTGACCATCGAAGGTCGGTAGCCGTGGCGTTGCGACGCTCACCGTCTCCACTGCAATCAGCAAATATAATTAAAATTAAAAAGTTACGATCGGTTACATACAATATAAATAAAGATATAATATATACCGAGAAAAACAAAACGCAAGCCGCTGTCAATAATGAATTCGAGGCTGTTGAATGGCCTTGACCAAACAAGGTTGTTCGTCGCGGTCAAATTAACATAAAAACTTCAAAGATGTTAGTTAGATCTGCAGTCGTGCGTAATATATCATAATAGAAAATTTGTAGCATTTATCTAAAATAAACAGTGGATTGATCTAATAACGTACATATAAAAATCTTTAAAAGGTTAAAAAATTCTTTAAAAAATAAAATGTTTTCAAAAGGTTTTAATGAAAAGAGTAATAACAAATATTGCATCTATCTAAAAATTTTAATTTCCGAATATACATGTCCAATTGGAATTTGATTTGGCTAGAATCGTTAGGGGTGCCAGGTCAAGCACTCTGCTTTAATTAACTGGACGATTGGAATGGTGAAGTGTCCACTCGGGGACACCAAGGTTAATATAACCGGATTCTGACTTCAGTCCGCTCTAGTTAGCCAGACCTTTAACTACAGCTGCACGATACAGCTTATTGTTTCCGCAATCAGTATAACCGCGATATCTATAGAATTTTATTGATAGTGTCTATTAAGTTTCTTCAACATCGAATCAGTCACAATGATATAATACTTGAATAACACAATTCCTGAAAGAAATTAACTTTTTAAAGGGAGTAATTACAACGACATAATAGTTTTGATAATCATAGCATACTTTAGAGGCAATGGAATTAAAATTATCATTATATTTACTTTGTTTCTTTTGTTATTAATTCATTACGTTACAAGATAATTCCGTTTTCCGAAATTACAGGTCATAATTTTTCCTTTAAGCTTTTAAATACTATTAAAATATAGAAGATAATACTACCAATCTAAAAATACAATAGATTACAAAATAATGACAATCTATATAACCTTGATTCACATATGTAATACACGTAAGGACACTATAAAGTTGGTATGGAATTACAGATCAATTCCATATTTAAGTTTAATTTTCAGGGCATTCATTTTAATAAATTCTACAGTCCTTAAATTTTCTAAGCTATAACTCCTAATTAGGGTATTATAATTTAAGAATTGCGGTTTAAATGTAAAACTGTAAAACTTCAAACGATAAATAATTCTTGTGACTAGAACGTTTTTTTGAAGTTTTTCATTATTCGGAATATGCAATTTCGCCTTGCTCAGTTTCAGGTTCTTGGTAAAAATAGCGTATGATTAGTAACCCTTGACATACTTAGCGTGCCACTCTACTGGAAATTCTAGGTCTCAACGCCAGCGCACACCTCAGTATCAGCTTTACACCTCCTAGCGATTCCGGTATATTATATCACAGTGATGTCAACACAAAATTTAATATTTCAATGTCGACAGGAACAAATCAACTTTTTGGTAGAATTGAAGTTGTTAATAATATTATTTTGAAAAGTCAATATTTATTTAACGGTAATTTAGTAGATAACAGAATATGATTTTTTATAATACAAGGTTAATCAAAATGGATGTAACACAAATACAAGGTGGAAGGGAAAACTTCAAAATTAATTCCTATACCAGGTTTTTACAAAAAAAAAAATAAACTCACGCTAGAACATATTGAGTTAAGTATGTTACGAAATAATACCTATTGGAATGCGTAGTTTTAATGCACAATATAATTGTTATTTTTTTATAAGACATTGTTATTATTATAACTGATTTTTCTTTGAAAATTTATTTATATGTACAAAAAAAGTTGTTTTTAATTGCCGCGTATAATAGTCACCTCCACACAATAAACAATTAGTGGACAAGTTGTCAGGGAAGTGGCACACTCTTTCATTTTATGTGGCATGTTTGAAGCTCTGACTCTCAACCTTTAATTATTACAATTTTAACATCACTCTAAGATGAATTAAGTGTCCTAAAAGTGAAGACTCGTAACGCCCATATTTTCTCTGTTTATCATCTCTCTTAAATCAACTAGATACTACGGTTATTAAAAAGTATTTTAATTTTATACTGTAATTACATTTTTTTTATTAACAAAAGTGCATTTTTTTTAACATCATTATTTTCATATTATGCTTGACTTATATTATTCAGTTGCTCGGACTTGTCAAAAGTTTACTCAGTTTAATAATTGGTTCCATAAAGATTCAACGGTCCAGAAACTGCCATTCCTTTGTGAGACTTCGTCGCGTGGGGTATCCGGAGGGTGGGGGTGTAATGGCAGCACTTAACGCCAGGAAATAAGCTTAGGATCTTCGTAAAAGCAATTCCTACTTCCACATGAAATATAATGCCTTATGACCGCTTTACATTTATAAGGATTTTAAAGATATACGTATTTTTGTCAACAAAATATTTTTTTATTTATTTACAAATGATTTTTTTATCAACTTCGAGTATAATTTTAGATTATATATGTATTTACTGAACACAAAGCTTAATTATCGATAATTTTTTAAACAAGCTTTCATCCACAGTCAACTTTTCATATAAAAACTAATAACTAAGAATTGCTGTTTGTTTTCTAGAACGGCTATCCATCCCGCCGTCGTTCACTGGTAGACGATGCCCGTTTCGAAACCCTGGTAGTCAAACAGACCAAACAAAGTGTACTTGAAGAAGCTCGCGCCCGTGCTAATGGTAACATTATTAAGCATATTATTACTAAACACTAGTTTTTTTTCTTTTTATTTTATTTATTTATTTGACTTTTATTTAATTTAAATTAGACTCTGGTTTGGATTCCGAATTCATCCAAGATGTCTCTCAAATTGATGACGCCGAGAAGACCGAAGGTGTCCAGAACGACGATTGTAAAAATGGTCACCTTGGTAATTTCTTTTTGTTTGGTTAAATTGAGTTGTTTATTTATATTGATTTTTTTATTGAGTTTTTTTTTAATTTCTGATATAGATGGAGATAACGAGAAAGGTTCAAATTCAGATGAAGGTTTGTATAAACTGTTTTATATAAGCAAACCCCACTTAATATACTCATCTTTGAATATCACAAGATTTTTATTTAAATATAAGATGTTAAAATATTAATGTTTCTTTTAGATTACACTCTTACTGAAGAGGAAGTTATTTTACAAAATGCTGCAAGTGAAAGCCCTGAAGCAGAACAGGTGATTCAAAAAGCTGCTTTACTTCTGCGTATGCGAGATGGGATGGGCTCTCTTGCACGCATTCTTAAAACAATTGATAACTACAAAGGTTGTGTAGAACATCTTGAAACTCGGCCCTCCCAAATATCAGGAGTCCAATTTGACGCTCTCGTAAAGGTCAGCATGACCCGCATCAACCTGCTCCAACTTATCCGGGCACTCCGTCAATCAACCTCATTCGCCGGTGTAAATTTGCTTTCGGATAATATTTCAAACAAAACTCCGTGGTTCCCTCGTCATGCTTCCGATCTTGACAACTGTAACCATCTTATGACTAAATATGAACCAGAACTTGATATGAATCACCCAGGATTCGCTGACAAGGAATACAGAGAACGTAGGAAGCAAATTGCTGCTGTTGCTTTTTCATACAAATATGGTGATCCATTCCCAGCAATTACTTATACTGAAAACGAGAATGCTACCTGGCAACGAGTATTCAACACTGTACTGGATTTAATGCCAAAACATGCATGCCGTGAATATAAGGCCGCTTTTGGTAAATTACAAGCTGCCGAAATCTTCGTGCCACACCGCATTCCCCAGTTGGAGGATGTAAGCAACTTCCTCCGCAAGCATACTGGTTTCACTCTGCGTCCAGCTGCAGGCTTACTTACAGCTCGTGACTTCTTGGCTTCTCTCGCTTTTCGTGTATTCCAATCAACACAATACGTGCGCCATGCTAACTCACCCTTCCACACTCCTGAACCGTAAGTACAATTTTAGACGTTTAGTATCATGATCATTTTAAAGTTTACAATCATGCCTAAAGAAGATTATTAATTTTAAATTAAAAATCGAATTTTATTTTTTTTTTCACTTATTGTACTTTTAGTTAAATCTATAGATTTAGAAATAGAATATAACGAACATCACTATTATTAGTCACTAACTTGGGTTTGTTTACAAAATTTTATGTTGGTAGAGGTATTTTACACGGAAATAAAATTGAAGTATCCTTGTCAAATGACCTTAATAATTAAAGTTTACATTACATATTTATAAATTTTTAAAATATAAAACATTGTTATACTTTTTACATTGATTTCTTTAATGAAAAACAACCAATAAGTAACACTAAATTGCGTAGACAACATTCTACTGATTTAGATATAATTCTACCAAACAAAAGCTTTTTTCTTATAGGTTATATTATAGGTTTATATTTTCATAAATATCATATTATATAAATAAAATCTTTAATGTAGTTCAGACGGGACCAACTATGGAAATGGAATCTTAACTATGTTACCACGGTCGAGTGAAATTTAATTCTATTTGCGACGTTGAAGCTACATCAAAGGCTACTTTCATTAAATTAACTGACTTTAGTGCAACCACGATAAGGTCTTTAGGTTTTAGTTAAGTGGGCCATGACTCTCCCTGAAATCATGAAAAATCTAGACAATGTAGATGATTTTCATCTAAAGCATCATGAAATATATTAGGAATAACGTTGTGTGCTAACACAACCATTTCAACTTTTCAGGGACTGTATTCATGAACTATTGGGACATATTCCACTTCTAGCTGATCCAAGCTTTGCTCAGTTTTCTCAAGAAATTGGTCTTGCTTCACTCGGCGCTTCTGATTCCGAAATCGAAAAGCTTTCTACGGTATGTTTAACAAGTTAATAACAACTACGATGTTTTCCCTTACACAAGGCAAATCAAATTGATATTTTTATGTCTTTGTTTTGTATAGGTTTACTGGTTCACGGTCGAATTCGGTCTTTGTAAAGAGAACCAACAACTAAAGGCATACGGAGCAGCTCTTCTATCGTCTATCGGAGAACTGCTTCATGCTTTAAGTGACAAGCCTGAACTGCGACCCTTCGAACCATCTTCAACATCCATTCAACCTTACCAAGACCAAGAATACCAACCAATTTATTACGTGGCTGAAAGCTTTGAGGATGCAAAAGATAAATTCAGGTAACATAAAATCATAAACTCTTGTAACACCACTGTTCAAAATAATAATTATATATATATTATAATAATCATACATTTGTGTTGTTTTCCCAAAGTGAGATAAAATTAGCATAAAAAAAAATATTTTGTATACAGACGCTGGGTATCAACTATGTCAAGACCATTCGAAGTGCGTTTCAACCCCCACACAGAACGCGTGGAAATCCTCGACTCCGTTGACAAACTCGAAACACTCATATGGCAATTGAATACCGAGATGCTCCACCTCACTAATGCTATCAAGAAACTTAAGGATTCATCCTTTGAGTAAACCGGATCCCCCTCTTTTACTAGACCAGAGCACGCGGTGCAACCGCTTTGTATAGCTAGTGATATTATAGAATTAAGTGTTGTATGGAGAGTGAGTGTGGAAACCATCGGATGGTACTTCTTGGAATTCCTTTTTTACATTATTATTTATTGCCAAGCTCATTGCCCGGATCTCGAGACGAGCGTAGAGCTCCTGATTGCCCATTTAGGGAGGCTGTGCCCGTTCGCGATTCCTTGATATTATATTAGTATTAATTTATAATTTAATGATAAACACAAATGATTAAAAATTGGAGCACCAAAAAATCAAAAAAAAATCAAACAATAAATATGTGTTTGAATGGATATATGTACGTTGTTTCATTTGTTACACCAGTTATTTCTTAGGAGAAATCAATATTTTAAATTGTCCCTCGTAGAAAGGTTTTTTCTACTCTGTTAATAATCTTTAGAACCTTAACAAATATTTTTAATCATATGTAATGTAAGGTGTTATGCAACTTTCTCTTTTGCAAATATTAATAATATACTTACAAGCAAATATTTAAAATTATAAAGCTGATACTTCTATCAAGCGCTTGTCAATATGAAAAAAACCTAGAGAGAAAAACAAAAAAGTATTTTTGTTTAAACAACAATAAATAATAATGTATAGTTCACCAATTTCTTACTAAGACAGTGATGAAATAAATATAAAAATAATCTGTTGAAACCTTATTTTATATTAGAAGTCAGGTATATGAAAGTCAAATAATTCCGGTATTAAAATTTCATAAGGCAGTTAAAATGATCTGAGATCTGAGAAGTGTTCTGTAAGTCATAGATATCATATCATAAATAAAATATATAAACCTTAAGTCGCCAGGTGTTTAACCTGTGCAAACAAGAGAAGAAAAAAAAAAGATCTAAAAATTTTGTAAAATCCTATACTACATTTGTAAATTTTTTTTTTTTTAAAACAACTTAGCGCTTAAATGCGAACGTCATTATCCTTTTTATAAAACTAACATTTTTTATAAAATTTTGTTAGAGCTTCACGAGTTTCCAATAAAACCAACCAGAGTAGACTTGCTTAAAAGCAATTTAAAATGAAAAAGAAAATTGTGTAGCAATCTTGTCAAGTCGGGCCCGGAGTACCCGTAATAAGATTTAACTCCCGTGAGACCTATTTCTACGTCTCTAATCATAATTTAAGAATCTCCACTGCTATCATTTTTATTTATTATTCCAGGTAAATCGAACGACCTGATATATGTGTATTAAAATAAAGTGATAAGGAACTTATAAAGTAATAATACTTAAAACAAATATGATTTTTTATACTACAAGGTACTTCCTTATGTAATTATGGTAATTAGAACCGTCTAGAGAGCCTGCAAAAAGCAATTTTAGTTATCAGCAAAAACAAAGAACACTTGTTAGTAAAAAACACGCAAACCAAGAACTGGTTTCAACTAGTTAGTCGATATCGCTTGTAAAACACCCAAAAAGTTAAAAAAAAAAACTTAAAAAAAGAACTTAAAAAAATTATTAAGTAAACAAATGAGAGGTACGGCCTCAAAGCTTGCAAGAACAACGATTTTGGATGATCAAAAATATCATATGCTTTGAATAAAGATAGTTGTGATCCCCAGTACAAAGTAACGGTTTTGATATTAAATGCATGAACATGCTCTTTTTTCTTTGTATAAGCTAGAAATAAACAATGTAAAGTAATCTCCCCCAAACACTTTCTATTACCCTACACATGGTTTTTATAAATTAAAAAAAGATAATTTGTTAGTTCTCTTAT
>DVQP01001022.1:0-17730 GCA_018231745.1 Danaus eresimus | reverse complement strand
ACCTTTATTTAGTCCGTGAAATTTATATTCTATTATTTCAGCGTATATTTTTGAAAAATTGTACATCTTTATATATCAGGTTTAATGTGGAATGTTTTTTAGAAAGTATAATGTGAAATTTGGAACAATAATTCTCAGTTTTTTCCATCTACAAACCTAGGCTCCTATACTCTACTCCTTCAACAATTAAACTAGTCGGTGACCACAATGAAACCATCGTGGAGCACATGATAAAAGCAGTAAACCATTAACGTTTTAAATACCTAATATAAATAACCAGAACCATCCCCGTACGGTAAAAGGCCCAATACATTTTTATTTTTTAAGATTCCAACAGTACACGGTCTTGGTTAAACTACCTCATATTTGCCTTGAGTGCTCCAAATTTTGCAGATAAACCTATTTTTTTCAGGTTTGTTGAATCTATTGTACTCTGTAAAAGTAATTAATTATTTTTTTAGAGGATGGACTATGGAGAACACTTTGATAATTTTTACGCTATTTGTGAGATAAATCTATCGGTGAGGGTTACAAGCTAGAAAATGGAGGGATTCTAATTAAACCACAAACTCAACTCTTATGGGTCTTAGTAATTTTAATTTCTGCTGTTACTATCCATTAAAACAAGGTATTACAGAGGAAGAGATGGATGTTTACCGTGGTAAGTTTTCTTTTGAAAAGGTTAAGTTTATGTGGGACGTAAATAGTTTGCGAGGACAGGTTATTTGAAAACTGAAACTAAATAAATTATTGAAAAGTTCTCACAATAACTCTTCAGATTTGGCTGAATTAAAAAAAATTGAGGTTTAATGTATAATGCTGTTCTCTTGAGACCATATTTTGGAGCAGCACCCGTTCGACGTGACCATATTGCAAGATTAAAACATAACTACCTGTCGAAAATAATCTATTGAACCCAAAATATTTATAAATCTGCTACCAGGTTTCGAAGATGAATCTAGTATTATTCGGATTATTAGGCGTATTTTATTATTTAAAAAAAACTACATACTTCCGACGTTTCGGTTACTTTTCACCAATTGTAATCACGGGCAGACGAGATGAGAGAAGAGAGAATGTGAAAAATGAATTTCACATCTCGTCTGCCTGTGATCACGATTGCTGAAAAGTAACCGAAATGTCGGGATTATGTAATTTTAAAAATAATAAAATATGCGTAGTAATACGAATAATATTAGCTTCATTTAAATGAACACCCGCGAAATTCTTAGAGGTTTCGAAGAGTTGGGTTTTCTGTTGATTGTATCGTTCTGGTTGTAGCATCACGTTCAGGTTATCAGTTGTTTTTCTCTGCCGATAAAGCACTTAATCAAGTAATTAGATGCCAAAATTTGGTTTCATTTTAAAAGAAAAGAGCAGTACTCCGACAATCCTGGAACAATACGAAACAAATAAACTCAAGAACCACAACAAAGACTTTTAAAGGGAAAAAAACATATTGAAATCGGTCCATCCGTTTTAAATCTACTGTGTATGCCAAACATACACACGCACATGCACACCCAGAGTTCCATATTATTCGAATCATTCTTATTAGTAATAATAATATTTAAAGTACAAATATTATCATTTTATCTAAGACACTAAATAAAACACATTACTCTATTGAAAAGTGTTGTACAAGGTAAATGTGTAAATCAAACATGCATAACTCTTGGCCCTTCCCTTCACGCTATTATGTCAACCGTAGCGATTTATGATGGCATCTAAGAGATTTTCACTAAGGAAAATATCGTAGAGTAAATAGTATTGGGTATAACTCGTCTGCTAATATTCTGCGTAAGTAGAACCAATAATTTTTTTAACGGTATAATAAATATTGGCGTATATAAATTATTATTAATAACCCATTAACCATTTAAACTTATTTCTACAGATTAAGAAGGCTCATTGCAAATGCACCAGAGAAAATATTGAGAGACATTAACAAGATGAAACACTTTAAGTAAGGATATATCATAAAAAGACTTGGTAAGTACAGCTTTTTAGTTTCATAATGTCAAGTTGTCTCTAAGAAGGCTAAAAGTATTTCGTCGACTTATTCACTAAGGTATTTGTACCACTTTGTAGTGAGCTTGGCACTATTCCAAAATTGATGATATTATTTTATATAACTATGGCATACGTAGGTTATTTAGGTGCTTGCCATAAAATAAAATTTATTCTTGGTTTAATACATCAACTATTTTAGATTATTAGAAATACTCACGCAAATTAAAAAGCGACTATAAATTCTTACTTAAAGTTTTTCGCTGATGCCTATATATATATATATATATGGTTGAATAATAATCTTATCTTATTATTTTAATTTTTTTTACTCAAAATCAATTTGTTCCTGATACATATTTAAGTTTTCACTGGACATGTTTTAAAATCTACTATAAATAATTCTCATTTAATGTATCCTAGTGGAGCTATTTAACGTCATCAGCAATCTGTCCGTTTGAACGGACCAGAATAAACCAATGGGTCATAAAGTTGCGACATTCTTCATTTAATTATTCATTTCAAATTTATAAATGCTTAAAATTTGTATTGTGATTTTTTGATATATGATTATACTTTTTGTTTATTTAATGTCTGGAATCAAACAACGTTTGCATTAATAACATCAGAATCATTGAACTAAAAAATACCGAAATACCGTAATACCGACTACTATATATAGGCCTATATAGGATAACGCAGTTGCAGTAAAAATATGAAAAAAATAAACAGAAGTGCTCATTAATAATGATCCTTATGAACAATAATATTCAATGTGTATGCGAGTGTGCATGAGTGTGTACAGGTATCAAGATGGAGCTCTTATTAAATTTTATTATAATTTTAGAAAAACTATTAATGTTTAAATAATAAATGCGCTCGGTTGCGAGATTTTTTCCACATTGGATTCAAAGATTATATTCTTAGCCTTACTCTTTCTCAATTCGGTAAAGAGTATGAGAGTTAAAGGTGGGATTTTTAATATGAACCCATTCTTTACTTTATGAACTGATTTTATTAGTTTTCAATTATATTACGAGAAGTTCAAGATAATCCACCGATAAAAATAGTTCTAATATTTTTAACCGCTCCGTCCTCATTTCTTGCAAGCAAATATATAAAATGATAAATTATATAGTCTGGAATCCGACATCAGCTATCTGACTGTGTGGAGAACCGCCTGTGGCAAAAAAAAACTGAAACCCGATTAATAATTTACTAGGCAGTTGAATTGATTATAAATGCTGCTGATATTGAATATGCATGATATAAAAAGCTCTCAACTTATTATGTCACTTACCAAAATATGAAAAGCGGATGGTTTGTCTGTAAAAAGTGGTAAAAATAATTTATAAAGTTTGTTATTCTATTAAAAATGCCAAAATTTTTAAACATATTTGTGGGTTATTATTTTATTCAAAAATTAATAATTAGATTTTATGATCTTTAAAATTCTTTAACTTTTCTTTTTACTCGTTGCTTACTTGTACCTACCTATAATGTAAATGCTCGGTACAGTTTTTACTAAAAAAGGTGTAGCAAATAACAACAAAAATATATTTTTTCGAGATTTTACAGATGTAAATAAAAGTACAGATAAAAACGTTATTGTATTATATTAACATCTCTTTGCGAAACATTTGTTCATTCGATTTTACTTAAATTTAATATTAAATATAAGTGTCTCACATCTACTATCTAAATAAAATTACAAACCACATCAAACAGTAATATAACTTAAAACCGTAATTTTCATTTTAAACACGTAAATATGCTATTTCTATTAAAACAGTTGGTATCAGTTTAATATCTCATTTTTCTCCGTGATTCTGTTATTGTTCATAAATGTTCATATTCAAGCTAGTATTGGGGTATATTTTAGCAAGTGATTTATTCAACGATATTACGCACCCCGGTCTGCCCTGAATGGCATTAGGTTGACAGCTTATGAGGTCCTTTATTTATGTATGATTTATGTAGTGAGCAAAGATACAGCCTTTTTAGCTAAGTCGTATTTCATAAAAAGTCAAACCATTTTGTCAGAACTTGGATTGTTTATATACAGAATTACGTACTAAATCATAATTACGGAGTCTGTATTACTAGTCTAAGATTTAATGTACCATTATTAAAAATATATATATTAACATAAAAAAATGCATGTGATTTCAAAAAAAATAATACTACATATTCGATTGTTATCCTTTGTTTTTAAATCACGCACAATAATTAAAGTAAGCTTGAGAGCAATATTCATACATAAAATTAAAAGAGATCGTGGTTCAAATACACTAGGGCATTCACAGAAACAAATCGAGTTTGGTGTTTGGACAATGTCATGCAAATTTTAAGGGGCTTCCTGAGTCCGGTACAAAACAGGCATTGTTATAAAAATAATTTGGGTTACGCAGCCGTTATTATTCCGTTTTATCCACACTGTAATAGTAATCGCAATTTAATAGCTTCTATAATTGCTTTGAATGTAATATAAAATGTTGATGTTGCACTGAGAGTTTTTACTTTAAAACTATTGGAGGCTACTGTTTATTAAAAGCGTCGTTATTAGCCAAATTTTTAACATTTTAAATAGTTTCAATCCTAGTTGTATGTTTTGCAGAGTTCTTAAATAATTAAAAACTATTTTATAATGTACCACATAGATATGTGAATAAATTAAACGTGATATTTTAGCAAAATAAGATTAAATTTTTTGGAGACGCGGTAGACTTTATCAGAATAATCATATTATATAAAACAACATTAAAAATGTATTTTTTTACCCACTTAGTATAATTTCAAACTTTTCTTCAAAGTCTAATAACAACCGAAGGCGTCGCGAAATACCTCCTTAGTCATTATAGATGCCGTGACGCAAGCTATAAAGCAGAAATGCTTTATGCAAATTTATTTTACCTGTGGCAGTACTTGCTATTAGTAATAATCGTATAAGTCAGAACGTGTGAGTAAATATAGTCACTCGCCTTTTATATTTTGTGCTACGGAGCGCTTATATGACGGTATTACGGGGCTGTTTTGTGGTGTTATATGCATATGCATGTTTAAAACCACACGTTGACAACAACACTATTCCATTTTAATTTTACTATGAATTAGAACCCCTTAATTTTTATATATATATATAAATCTACGTTTGAAAGTTTTAATGCAATAGATAATAGAGTGTAGGAAAAAAAACTTGGTAATTAGTGTATGTAAATAAAACTGGGTCGCATTCACGTACGAAATAGCCGGGAACTAATTAGCCAGCGCACTAATTAATTATCGTATTCGGTAACGTGTTTTATATTTTAATGAAAGGTGACGGTTGTAAAATGTCCGCATCGCCTCTTGAGTAAGCTGTTAGGTTTTTAATACTCTAAAGTAACGAGTTTATCTGCCAGCTGTAATTTCATAACCGGATTCGTCGAATTAAAATGTTTTTTCTAAGCTGAAAAATGTTTAAGCTTTACAGATGCCTAACCTATAAAAATATAAAAATAAAAAACTTAATTCTTACTACAGAAAAATATTAATTCCATATTAAGAGACAGAGTATTTTTTATGATATAGTAAAGACAGGATATAGTGATTTAATTTTAATGATGTATTTATTTTTTATCTGTCACTGAAATCAGGTATGTATTCAAATATTTTGAGCCCCTCGTTAGAATCAAATGCGGTGCGGTTGAAGTGTAGAGCGAATTCATTATCGTGGCAGAGCAGTCGTTAGCGGTTTACGACTCTGTTCAGCAACTCTTTGAAATAATGCTCCCTTGGTGCCATGGCATGTTTTACGCAAACCATATATTATATCGTCGAGACTTGAGACATTTTAAAACGTCATCGAAACCCGCACAGAAAGTTGTGCATAAGTTTGAGCTTCATCCCTTGTGAAATGAGAATAAGATATACATTTTTTATACATAATAGTTAAAAACATTTGTTATGAAATGAAAATTTAATTTAAATGATTTTTGTTATTAAGCATGCTCTCACTTCTTGATTAATGTCATCATTATCATTATAGGCAGTAAAATTCTGTAAAGATTTTATGAAAAACTTGTAGTTAAAAACTAACTTTCAACAACATATAACCATTGTACAATGTAAATTATGAAATAAATTGTATTAACCTATTAATTAAAACTTTTGTTTTTCAAAATGGGTTAGATAATTGGTCAGTTTTTTAGTTTACTGAGTTTAATTTTACCAGTTGTAGTAGATTAAATAAAAAATTGTATGAATAAAATTACTTGTTTGTTATCTAGTTTATCATTATTTATATAACTTTTAAAGACAAATAATACACACCTATGTTAATCTTTTTTACACCACAATATCAGTAATTCAGTCATAAAAATGTCTTTATAAACTCTCAATATAGGTATATTACATTACAAAAATCGTACATAAAATATAAATAACAATTTATTTGCCTTCCAAAATAAAAACATTAAACGTATCACGTTCATTAAATAACACACGAGCATATTTGTTCACTTAATAATGGTTTCGGTCACAAAGGTATGAAATATTTGCAAAAAGTGTTTTGTCAGCTACAATCCTTAACATTAATGTGGGGTCCGAGCCACCCACCACATTAAAGGAACGGTGAAGGCATAGACGAACAATAAAAAGGTAACTCCCTTCGACGTGCGTGACCACCGACTCAATGCAAATTACACTTCTATCCATTTTATACAATAAAACCAAATGAGCCCTTTTAACGCGACATAAGAAATCGATAAACAGTACATGTCTGGCTTAACTTAAAAATACGCAAAGGGTAGAAAAATTATATTCAATAGAAATTACGTCGGTGCTGCCGAGCATGTTTTTTTTTTGCCTTTTGCGATTTACGATTTAACCTGTTTTTATTATTTTTCTGTAATTGATTTGTATGAACATTATTAACTTACACATCTACATACCTAAAGGTTAATATTTATAATATGTATGACAGTTGGTTTAAGTAAAATCTCGTTTTAATAATAGCGTCTAATTATTCAGTTTCATCAGCGAACTCATATCTAAATTTAAGTTACACTTTAACTTCAGGAGCTAAGTGCAAAACAGTGTTTAAATTTGTATCATTGTTCTATTAGTAAACAAAAAGACGAAAATGTTTTCGCGTCTCCTTAAAAGCGAAATGGTGAAATTAACTAAGGTAACTGGCTTAACACAATGAGAAAAATAGAGAGACTTATCTTTTTATGAGATTTTTTTATAACACTTTATTACATATTAATTTATGAAGAATCTTATATAAAAGCCCACTGTTCTTATATAAATCAAAACATAAGACATAACAACGAATATGAAAGGTAAATTTAGAAAGTTTTGAGATATTTTTTGTAACCTTTTAATAATATAAACCTTTGTTAGTTTTTTAAGCAGGACTATGTGCAACTAAGGTGAATTTAGAAATTAAATAAATTATGTTATTCAATCAACGATTTCTGATTAAATATATAAGGATTTTTAACAAATTACTGCATTCCCATTGAAAATTATCGGAATTTTTTTTATTGTTGTTAATATTTATGGTATGCTTTATTATTTGTTAAAATTATGTCTATAAAAACATGTCATCTATAAAAACAACTACATTTTCCCCTAGTTACGTACGCACTACATTTTAAAAAGTAAATGAACATCGCCGGGGCAACATCGTTGTATGGATAAAATATCATAAAACGAATGACGCCGCTGACTCCGCGGAACGAACACCAAGCCGTGTGAACCAGAAGATTCCTAATACTACACGAGCAATGGAATGCCATTGCTATCCTAACATTGGGGCAATCATGTAATCTTAGGTGTAGGTTATAAGTTTCAATATGTATATTTTATTATAATATACATATAAGTAAGTTTTGTAGTTTTCTTGGAACCTCCGGTTGCTACCCTATATAATTCCCTATGCCAAAATAGTAAATATTTCAATCATGTTGAGGGAAACTGAAGGTGGTTATAATTAATATGAATTTATTTCTTTTCAGTGTACTATTTGTTATTTTAATTGTAAGTTAAAATAAACTGGGAAAGGTTACACTTACTTTTAAGCTTTATTAAGTGTAACAAACTTTCGTCTAAATGTGTGGCGATATTGTTATAAAACGTCAGTAATAAATGTTGAGGTGATTAATTAACACTTTCAAAGCTTTGTCACTTTTCATTACATTTTTCGTGGTAATCATAACTTTGAACTTAAAATGGGAGATTTGTCTTATGAAAATAAGTTATTGTTTTAATTATCATGAATACAACTTGACGTTGACTTACGAAGAAGATATAACAATCGCTAAAGCAACGATTTTTTGAACATAACCCAATATAAGGCTTTATTTTTAATAAAAATTCTTATCCTAATAATGTTATTAATAGACGAGGCAAAACCTAAAGATTGACGAGGCATTAAAAATAAAAAAAAGATTAACAAGTTTATGTATATTGTAATTTAAAACGAAAAAATGATTTTTTTTAAAGAAAATTCACAAAAAAAATTTAGTAGGTTTAAATTTATAAGATTTTTTATAAAATATGCAACGAAATATCAATAACTTCAGTGATCACCTTAGCACCTGAATTTTTATCATATTTCCGGACTGATTTTCCTTACTGAAACTGTGCCAGAAACTGGAGTCTACAGAATACTCAATTCTAACTCCACTCTTCTGCTCTTATTTGAATTGTATCAATGAAATTTATTTTGTATTACGGAAAATCTTATAAAATTTTAAAAAACTTCCTACGCATTAATTGTCATTTAAAGTTTATACTTGGAAGCTAGAGGAACTCAAAAGATCATCATTGGTCTAAAATCGAAAAGAGCTGATACTCTTAGTCATAAGATCGGTATTATTCAAACAGCTATGAATGACTGCATCCAAACTAGTTTGAAATGAAACTAATCACATACAAATCACATAGAAAATTTGTCACAAACATCGATGCCTAACTTATAACTAACTTATATATTACAAGAGAGAAAATAATATTTAGTATATTATAAGAGAAAAATAATTAATATGTACCTAGAGAAAAAAGTGAATAAATAAATAAAATAAAATAAAAATTACTTGATCAAAGTAGCTGAGAATATCTCTTAGGTTTCATTTAAATTTTATTCAGATTTTTTGGAAATAAGTTATTTCCGGCATCTACAAAAAGGGGTTTCAGAATGCACCGTTACCGTTATATTCCAGGGTAGTCATTACATGTTACGTGCGGTGAGGCAGCAATACTTGAAGGAAATCGAGTACAATATGTGATCAAGTTTTTGACGTTGCAATCTATCGCTAATTTCCCAAGAGGATAACCTGCTGCCACAATAAAGAAACTACATTATTGTTATCCACCCATGTATAAGTTTTTAAGTTATTGTGATGCATTATAATCAATTTAACCAATATATTACAGTCAAAATGCTAACAATCCTGATCCCCTTTCTAGAAAAGACGTAAAGGTCACTTCTATATCGATTCAATATAAAATAAACAGACTTATATGGGGTGACCTTAGATTTTATTGTTATATTTGTGTTAATATTTTTTTTCTTTTGACCAACAATTCTTATATTAGTCACGATTAATATGTTTTTAAATGTTTAATCAATAAAGCACAGTACAAGCGAGGAAAGTCATTGATCTTGTTTTAAAAAAAATGTGCTCAGCAACGTTCTCATTTCTTTGCTTTGTAAAAAGTTGGTGAAACAAATAAATTCGTCTGTTTCATAATTCACAGGTGGTGACAAATTGTACTACATAGCCATTTACAGCTAGTTGTAGGATAGTGCTAACATAAAATATTAAAAAAATTAATATCATGAAATACCCACTATTATTTTATAAGATTGTTTGAATTGAAATAAGAAGTACAAATAACCATAATTATAGTCAATTTTACACATCTTCCACTATAATGTTATAAATATTATATGTAAGTATGTGTAATGTATAAAGTTACAAAAACTCATTGAGATGTTATCTAATAAATAGTATAAAATAAAAATCTGACGTCAGCTCGGAGTTTCTAAACGAAGTTACGAAAGTCCTTATTGCGTGCTTACGATTTCCGCACCCTAATGGGTGCTCGCGATTTTGCTTACAAATAAATATGTACCCCATTCCCACCAAGAGTAATTGTATGTATGGGGCCAGGGAAATTGCCACAACTATGGAGATTACTGTGACTTATGAGACTTTTAAATGTTTAAAGATACCTCACTGTGAAATTGTGAAATAACAATTATTCACTATAACTCTTGTTTAAAATAAAGCTACTTTGTCTACATACCTTCATATAAATCAGAGGAAAAATTTAAGTTCTTTGCGATTTCTATTTGAAGATAGGTGATAACATCATTTTATTATCCCATTATATATTCAGTACAATGAAATGTATAATTGTTAATGTTAACCATCTTTTTGAATGGCCCCAGAAGGGTTCAGTGGCATGCAACACGATAAAGTACAAGCTACATAAAAGAAACAAAATTTTCTTAAACAATAAAAGAAAGCGTGCGTGACCAGAGAGTACTGAAAATTTATATTTACTTTCATAAAGTTAAACACGGAATATGATTTGTGTTTTTTTTTTATATAAAAAAAACTACCTATCATTTTTATGTCGTCTCAAGGGCATAAAAGTGACTTTAAATTAAAAGGCTTGCTATAAAAATTAAATTATGAACCTTATAAATCTATGTTTTAATTGAGATTATTTCATGTTTTATAACGTTGATTGAAGTATAACTATATGATTTTTTTATTGTTTTTTAAATCTAACTGGTGACCTGTCACAAATAGTATTTTGAGAAAATATTTTTTCCGAGGGCACTATTTCTACTTAAAAGAGGGACCGCTCCATTTCAAACTTTACTTCTTTTCTTCACTTTATTTCAAATTCGAACATATATTAATATTATTTGAAATTCCTTTTGATCTTATTTAAAATAATATTTTGGCCTTTTATTTTGGGCTCATTTTTAAATATTTTATGTCTCAACTATATAAAATAAAACATAATGACAGTTAATCTGAGTGACAAGAAAATTACAGTATTTTACAAAAAAATTAAATATGGAACACATATTATTTTAGTTTTCAAGTAGGTCCTTAATAAAATATACTGAAATATATTTTGCTAAACTAATTTAACATGTCCACGAAAGTCCGCACATAACCTATATAAACTTAGCTTATCATAAATTAATACCTTAGTAGTTTTTCTCATACTACATCGACCGTAAGGCTAATAAAGTTTACTACAAAATACCGATGGGCTTGCAACAAGACCAGGCCCAGCAATAAAAGATTCAACAATTTCTGTCAGCTCCTCGAGGGAGATGTAAAAGTCCTACCTTGTGCAAAAATAATGGTAGATATGTTTTTATTCAATAATTCAATATAAGTTTATTTCAGTTTCATTTTTAATTATGTGATTTCATATATCATGAAACTTTTATTGTATAAGTGTTATACAATTAATTTATTACAGATATGTTTATTATTAACCTAAGTAAAAGAAACACGCATATGCTTCACCTTTATGGTTATGGTAACAACGTTACACTAGCACAATAATATTATAAACTATCACAAATAAAACTTTTAAATAAACTTATGTTTTATAGTTTGAGTCACCAGTGAATTCTGCTCGGTGGTCGGTAAATCTTTAATGGAGTAAACATTTCTTCAGGTAACAATAGCTTACACTTAATGGTGAATTCCCGTATGCCTATGACCTTCATCCATCGAGTTTTAATTTCCCTGGGGTGCCTTGTAGCCGCAAACAAGCTAAACTTACGCAATTTTTTTAAATTATCGACAGCTGAGTTTATAACTTATTAATAATAAATTTATAGCTCCAAAATATAGTAATATACGTTACGTTTTTTTACAAAGAGGCGTTAATAACAAGCTACCGTAATTAATACTATGAATATATATTTTAATGTGCGATAAAATCAATTCATTTAGATTATATTATAGAAACAACAACATTCATACTTCTTTAAAAACCTAACATGGGGTGTCAAGAAAGCGTTGCTTTGTCATTGGATACAATAAGATTTTTACTATTTTAATATATATTTTAGCTATTTCCACATTCATATCAGACTCTAAATATTAATATTATTATGAAAATATGTATAAGATGTTTGTGTGTGGAAACAGTTCTTGCAAATCATATACTATATATGGTATACTAAAAGTGCCACGGGCTCGGGACGAGTTCTAAGAAAGATTTATATATTTATATTTTACGAACATTAGGAATTCCAAGAATAAAAACAAAAATATTTTTTCATGCCGTATTACATCCTACACCAAATAGTAAACACAGACTTTACTTAAAATATTGGGATATAGGTTTATTATAAATTCCTGATGATATCCGAATTTTCAAAGAGAATTATATTATATCTTTCTGCATAAAAAGTTAGTTTTTCAGTATATAAATATGCATTGGCCATTATTTTTTTTGCATTTAATGTTATTGATATAACGCAACCTATATTATTTACATTGAAATAACGAATAATATTTTAAGCGATTTAAGCGATTTTAAGCGATTAAGATTTTAAGCGATTTTTTTATTAATTTTTAAACTACATTATCCCGATCACGTGATCCGATCCGTGATCACGGGCAGACTAGATGTGTCCATCTCGTCTGCCGGTGATCACGGCTACTGTAAAGTAACCGAAACGTTGGGATAATGTAGTTTAAAAATTAATAAAAAAATCGCGTAGTAATCCGAAACTTTTTTAGTTTCATTTAAATGTCTCGCGAAAATCTAAGATCTCATTATGAATAATGTTATGTTCATCATCATCATATTCAAATGCATTAAACGTATGGTTTTTCGTTTTGGTTTTAAAATAAACCACGTCTGTTTATAAGCTATCTTCAAAATTTATACTATGATATATTTTCCAAGTACGTCAGAAGATAAGTTAATAGAAAATATAAGTAACATTATTGATAAAAATCAATTTGAAGAATTTGAGAAATAAAAAAACATATTTATTTCTTTAATTTTACCAAAATATTTTTACACATAAGCCTAAATTAGAGGATACGATAAGATAATAAAAACACAAACCATAATACTGCACTTACAACAGTGTTTTCATTATCAATGATTTATTAAAAGTCGTCATAATACCAAAAGATAATGGTCATTAAATCGTGATTACAAAAATAAAGGTCCCATTTCACTAAAATACGGAAAAATGTTTCTGAATCAGTAGATCGAATACATGGACTTGTGAGAAAAATCGAGGCATGATCAGGCATTCGCTGAAATGTAAAAATACTGGAGTTATTCTATTGCGTTATTTTTATATGCGAAATGATATCCAAATTTATAAATGAAGGTTAGGTAGATATAAGATTTGATAAATAAGATGCTATAAAATATGTAATAGTTACGGCCACCTCAACTTATAAAGAAAAAAATATGATACAAATAAAACTATTAACTTGGGGATTACCACGCACCTAAGAGTTACTTCTTTTAAAGTGAATCTCTAATGATAAAAAAACCATATATTTGGTTTTATATCAAATACTGAGTTTTGCCTAAGTTTAAAATTCAAATGTCCAGGTTAATAAAAACGAAGCAAAATATGTTTTAAAATAATATTTGTATTTAAGTTTTCGTAAAATTTAAATGGCAGCACGATGTCTTTAGCCACAAAAGAACTAATAGAATGCTATCTTCATCTTAACCGTCCTGAGCCCATTTGAGTTGATAGAGCCTAGCTGTTTTAAAATTTCTGCAGCTCGAACATGGGCTTGCTCGACCGGGGAAGTACCATCCTCTCACAAAAGATCGGCGTAGGTTTTATACGACCTCGTTTCATCCGATGAGTGAAAGAGCCAGTTGCCATTTCCCTTTTCCCACCCTTTTCTCTCCCTCCTCCTCAAGCATGAGTGTCTACTCATCCGCAAAACTATTTTGCGGATGTCCATAGGCGAGGGTACTCCGTCCATCAGGTAGCCTGTCTGCTCGTTTGCCCCTTTGTCATAAAAAAAATTAAAGATAGGCCTTTTTCAGTTTCTACCTACTAACTATATAATTTCATTACCCCGCTTAGCCACAAGGGACCAACACTTCGGTTACCGATTTGCAGTCCACAATTCTCAGAATCTCTCCATAGGTCGTCAATGCAGGCACTTCAACTTGTTTATACAGTGTTATTCACTTGTTGCTTCAAGTAAAGTTTTTAGCACCTTTCCACTTCTTATTTAAGTATCAGTTTGACTTCCTTTTAACGCCGGGCCCCCAAATTTTCATTCGTCCCTTTATCAAAAATTTTTCATAGTTTCTATATTTTGTAATATATAATTATATATTAGTATATATTAGTAGCAACGTCCTGGGTTAAAATTATTAAAGACAAAATTCATCGATCCCTAATTAAGTGTTCATTCATCATTATTCTGTTTTTTTTTTTCAAATTTATCACGAGATGGATTTGCTAATACGAACCTTCCAAACTGTTCATAAAGGTATCATGGCATCTTAATGTAGCGACAGACTACTTCATCTTTTCACATAGAGTCAATAATAGACCAGATATCAAAAGGCTTCCAAGGTCTCCTCGCAGTAAACAGAAACTAGACAGATCAGCCCTTTGTATTTTGCAGTCTTCAGTCTTTGTAATAAAGCCACTTTAATACCTGACATGCTCGGGAAGTTGAAAATCGTTGATTCTAGGCCGATGTCAATCTGTGACTTTGGATAAAATGCCTAAAACAGAGGTGATTTAGGCCATAAAAATAGAGGTATCATCATCACAATCATTTAACAGATGAGATGACTGTTACCGTGTATTTTGTAGACGGAGTTGTACTAGTAAAAATGACAAATTTAAATAACACCTGAAACTCCTTTATACTAGTATTTTCTATCGCATTCAAATATGAAGTCATTATATGAGGTCAAGATTATTGTGTAGGTATTTTGAAAGGTGGTATTCGTGGCTCTAAGATTATATTTAAAAAGTTGTGGTAATACAAACATCCATTTTTGAGTCTTCTATACACTGAGGGAGAGAAAACTGTTTCCGAGAGTCTTCGCATTAGAAGCGAAAACCATTCAATTCACTGAGATTTTCACAACATTTTTGCTTTCACTTTGTGTTAAAATTAAGTTGGAATTAGCTTTAAAATTGTTGTACAGAGCTTTATATATGGTCACACGGAGCATGTCTATGTCATCGTCTGAGTGTACTAAAGTCAGTGCCTTTACTTAAATAATCATCTCGTGTGTAATCCTAGAAGATATGGTATTCTCGGTGACACCTTAAGTTTTTCTAACTTTCACCAAAACTGATGAAATAGACAGAAAACCACCTTATGAAAAGAGGTCACGAAAATTGGCGGCCGTGTACCTAATATACAATGATTTTAATGATACATACAATGATATTACCGATAATCCACAATCAGCTTAGAGGGTCAGACCACTGAGTTTTCTCACCAGTCAATGGTCTGATTACATAAAAAATTGGGTAAAAATTGTTGAAGCTGAAACTCTCTATGTTCATGAAACAATGCAATTAGCAACAGAACTTGAACAAAGTACTAAAGTTTTACAAAATGATTATATACGTCAATTAAAATTAATAAAACCTTTGAATTCAACAGAGATTTTTATTATAGTTGATTTACTCAGTTATTGTAACATTAATCACTGTTATTTATTGCGTAATTATAGTTCCGCGGTGTATAATCGATTGTTGAAACATAAGTACGTTTATTACTCGTAACAATGAACTGTTACTTTGCAATGAGCTCTGAATTACGATAATAATTTTGTTTTCACCATTTTCCAAATATAAAGTTGTTGTATAAAAAAGTATACAATATTTTTATAATATAAAGAAGGTAAACATATGAAAAATAATTATTTCACTTTATTTAAATATTAGAATATTTTTAGATTTAGAATAATCCCTTAAATATTGAATAGATATTAAAATTGTTTTTTTTAATATAATATTTTATCATTTAGTTTGAAAACTCACTCTGAGGCAATTTATCAATCAAATCAGCTTGTCTAAATCGACTTCCGCACTTCGATAGGCCCATCCAAACTGCGTCAAAACTGTATCATAGACAACTTAACACTCACAGCAACTATTTTAATGATTAAAATATATATTACGTGCCTATTGTAAAAATCGAGCAGGAATTGTTTAAAAAATTTTTGGTAAGAAAAATTTACGTAAAGGATTTTCTATCTTTTCTTACATATTTAATGGACTGAATATCTAATTACTAAAAGCATATGGACCTAAAATTAATGTAAATTTTACCGTGTTGCTTAAGCCCAGCGTAAAATTCTGATTAGCTTGAATTAACTGGGATAGAACCGAACAAAAACCTTGATTTAACAGGGTAAATGGATTAACGGGTCGAATCCCGGCCTCGTTCCGATTGTCTGCTTAATCACTGTACAGCGGTAAATGCACAAACGCTGTATCTGTCCACTTACATATCCTCACACTTAATACAGTCATTGGCCAAAAAATAAAAATATTTATATCTATGGCCTTCTTTCGGAAAACGTAAAAAAATATTTTAAATATTCATGAGGTCCTGAATTGTATTGTGAGGTCATGTGAAATAAAGGTCCTTATCGAATAGGTAGAATAATTTATTCAATGGTTAAGCATTTTTCAATCTTTTAAGCATTCAATAGCAAACGAAAAAAGAAGTATTCCAAATTTAAAATTTTCTGTCAACAGCTGGATAAAGTGCCGAGAAAAATAAAAAAAGTTATTGAGAAAAATAAAATATTATTTTATTAATTAACAGTTATATATAGAAAAAAAAGTCAAGGTTAATTTGTAAAAAAAATATTAAATATCGGTCCAACAACAGGGGACGTTGGGTATTTATGAAAAGGCCTACCAGTTACCACTTTACGAGGTCATTATAGGAACCATTAAATGTATGATTACAAGCCTTGTTTTGGGCAGGCATTTGTTTAAGTACATCAACTTTCCCCAAACGACCGGCGTCCAAAGTATTTTAATTCATTACGACCTTCCGAACTTTAAACAACACGGTTAGTATTTTATTAGTTCATAAAGCGAGTTTAAGAGGTTTCTTTATTACAAAATGCATCACGTTTTTAATGTTTTTAGGTTGAAATTTATTTTTTGCTGGTTACTTATAAGAAAGACAGTTTTCTCTATGTTTTAACGATAAAATTTAATAAAACATGTATATAGATAAATAAGTTAACAAAATCATAATCCATTTAAATAAGTTAACAAAAACATTCTATTCAAAGCAATAAACAAGAACTCTTTACTAGTCTAGATTAAAATAAATTAAGACAAAGACGCTTACGAACTTTGTGTCATTGCCTTCATAAATCATCGCCCTTTTGAGGATCTGAAACTTATTTCTTCGTTAAATATGCAATGCTTTTATTCAATTACTAATATTGTCTTCTTTAATTGAAACCAGCTAAAACCAATGACAGCTATATAAGTAAGGAAATAAAAATGATGTAAACGTTTTCTTTTAAAATTCATGATAGATTCTATTGAAAAGATAATAATCTATTCATGACATATTCTTAAGATCTCTGTCTAGTTTTTGAGATTTATTATATATTTCAAACTATTTTTTTAATGTTTTATTTTAAGAAATATTATTAACAAATGGTAAAGTTGTGTTAAGCGAATTG
>DVQP01001021.1:0-17735 GCA_018231745.1 Danaus eresimus | reverse complement strand
TTATATATATATAGATCATATTTTGAAAAATGTACTTTCGTACAACAAATGAAAACGTTGACATTCTCAAAATATTCTATGATTTAAGTGCGAATGAAAACATACTATAAAAAAACCAATATGCATTGAAAAAAATATATAAGTATAGGAATATAAAATGAGGGCAATATTTAATAATGAAGCGCTCGATAAGACTCAAGACGGAATATTAAAGATTCATTGTAACCTATGAATTTTAATGACACTCTCACTTTCCTATTAATAATTGTCTTATTCCTTGAAAAGCGTCGTAATCAATTATAAGTAAGCATTAATACGAAGGTGTGCTGATATGGATGTATTGTGCACACGCAAGTGAAAATATTTGTGAGAGGCTAATACAAAGTAAATGTTTTATCCGATGATTAACAAAATATAACATGAATACAAGCATGAGAACAGCAGATCGTTGTTAAGGCTGTGTTTGAAATTTATATGAAATATATTGTTAATATTAATATTAAAGCAATCCATGTTTGGGAATCTCTCAATTTATTTTGATAATTTCATGTCAGAATCAATCAGATTTTGATGTCGTTGGTTAAAGATAACATTCTCTTACACGTTTTATTGCTTATAGTGTTTTACATATTTGGGTTACGGAAATTATCATTTCTGTTTATATGATGATTGATTTAAAATTCAAATAATAACTATAATGAAAAATTTTGACGGTTCAAACGGGAAACAAAAGTGCCGACCAACGGATAATATTCTTCTAGTTGCTGGCGCGATAGCTCAATAAGTAAAACGCCTGAAACGCGATATCCCTTATATAGCGGGTACAAATTATAATTGTGCTTATTTTTTTAATATATTTTTTTACCTCTAATACATTTGAAATGAAACGTATATTTTTCGGAACGCTTAGTAAACGTGTTTACACTCTCGATGCGACGTTTCGGTTACTATGCAACAACCGATCACGGGCAGAGATAAGAATTGTTTAATTTTGAACTCGTAGTAAATACTAAAATATGTTAGTTTTATGTCAATGTATACTAGCGAACGTCTTTGTACTATATGGTCAAAGCTTTGGGTTATTCAATGAACAAAGAATATAATTACTTCTTGTGTCGTTTGTAGACAGGCCGTCTGGTGTCCGGGCGGGCTTCATACTCGTCATCCTCTTCGTACTGCGAGTGATGAAACACTGGCCTCACTTGAGGAACGTGTACCGGGTAAGGTTTCACTACCGGGACACGCACCTAAGAAGAATACAGAACATCCTTCTGGAATATTAACTTCTAGAATACTACATATATATTTTCACTATTTTTATTTAATTTGTGCGTTATTAAAGTAAAATAGAAGGATATTTACAAATCGTAATCAGTATACTATTTACAATAATCTTGAATAAACAGTTCAGTCTTTCTTATATACAGAGAAGTTACAATATTTAACAATATATATATTAGACGTTATTATTAAATATATTTTATTATTAGGTTCCAAGATATAGATAAAATTAAACAGATAGACCACAATTCAAACAGAAGTGGTGCCAACATTTTTCGAAATTCTTTAATAGGACACTGTTTTATAAAAACTATTACAGCTTTCTTCAATTAAGTCATTATTCCTCTATAACCTCTCAAGTCAATTAAGATTTCTTTATTTAGCATACGTCAATCTCTCTGAAGGAAAAATAAAATATAGCAAAAAAAAATTTCCAAGAAACAATCACGTGGATCGACTCTTCAATAAACGACGTAAACTATTTATTATTTGATTTATACACATTTTTGATGTCTCTCTTTTTTGTCACTAATTACGTGTACGTAATAAATTTAACAAATCGAAATAATTGGTAAGAAGTTTCATAAACGAACGTGTTTCAGACATACATAGTCGATAAATCTAAAATAAAAATTGACATGTAGAAATGTTACGTTATTCAAAATATTATCATTATAGCTTTTAGGCAGGCAAAGTTCAATACTAGTTGTATTATATAGACAAAAGTCGAAAAATATGCACAAACGTTTGCTTTGAAGCAAATATAGATTTTCCTATGCCAACATTAATTCCTACTCCCTAAGTTGTGTCATTATTAGTATTAATTCATTATTAGTAAAAAATCCCATCAATATTCATAAGAAAGGTGTGGTACCTTTCTTCTTACGTCGATTCTAACAAATGTAATAAAACAAAACATTGTGGGTATGATTTGAAACGAACCTGTTTTTCAACAGGTACGGGGACGAGCCTCTCTACGATATAAGGAACCTTTTTGATGACCGGATACGGCATCGGCTTCTCAACCGGTACGGTAAGCTCCTGTATAACCGGTACGGCTACCGGTTTTGGTATCGGAACCCTAACCGGATACGGCTGCGGCACCGGCACTATCACCGGGTGAGGTATCTCAATCTGTAAATCCATTTGTACAACTAAGTGCAAACCGTAACCACACGTGTCCATGTAAACGTGTAAAAAAATATGTACACTACACGTTTGTGTCATGCAAAACATACTAATAATAGTTTGAACAACTAATAACGTATTAGATTTTCGTTTCTTCAGCTTAAAGCAGCTTTAATTAACAAGAATAAAAAAATATATTGACATTTCAGTAGTGACAATTAAATTTAGCTTTCACATTTTATTAGATACTAAAGCAAATGTACCGTAACTATAGCTTGGTGATCGTTAGCTAACCACTAATTTAAAGAGCACATTTCACTTTTATTGATTTTTAATAGAAAAAATAAATAAGAAAATTAATAGACAGTTTAGTGTTACAAGTTATTTTACCACAACGAAGTGTTTCATTACGTGGTTTCACCGACAAAACTTATACAGGCGCATCGTCTTACGAGCTACGAAGAAAATAGTGCGCAACGGGGACACCACTCACAAGATCCGCATTCCATACTATTTTGATTAATTACATAAAAAAACACGGACAAAACATTCTGGATTCCAGCCCAGTGCACACAACAGATCATACGTGCTAATATAAAAATGTCCTACTTACCGCGTATGGTTTAGGACGAGATATGTGTATTGGTTTGGTATCTGACGCGTAACTTTCGTAGTCACGATCAGATTCTTTAGCCTTTGATTTTAAAAAATTTTGTCTCCACCTCTCTGATAAATTGTCAAACTCAAATTCTTTAGCCAGATCATTATACTTGAATGAACTCGAATGAGAATGAGAAAAGTCATCGTTGTTTCGTAATCCTAACAGATCTTCTTCTGTTTTAAATTTATTTCTGATATAATGTTTAGCCCATTCCGGTTGTTTTATAACGCTAGGACTATGGGATTGATATTCATTAGAATACGGCCATTCGCTTATCGCAATGTCTGAATATTTTCCATATTTACTACTGTGTGGCCTTTTCGGTATGTGGACGATTTCTTCATTGTCGTCATCGACAGTATATGTTCTTTTGGGTTGTTTCTTAGAAGGTGACAATTCAATTGGCTTGTAAAAGCTACTCCATTGAGGAGCAGTAGACGGTACATCGGAGTAATAATTTTTAAACGCATTCAAATATTCTTCAGATGGTTTGTAAACATCTGGATCTGGTAACGAGAATGGTAAAGTTCTTAAAGTGGAAAATTCTTTATTTGGGAATCGATGACCCACAATATTTACGTTGCTGCTCTCAGGTACAACTTCATCTATACTGCTGTTGAATTGTCTCTTGGGTTTGTCATAATCGTAATGAAAACTGGCGGTGCTGTAATTAGTTGAATACTCGTAACCTTTTTTTAAATCTCTCAATTTGTTAAATTCATCATTGTTATTGTTGAAGTATCTTGTTTTTATTTTCTCTTTGTAATCTTGTTTATTTTTGTTGGTCTTCAAATTGTTTTTAATATTAGAATAAGAAGATGAAGTGTCTTGATTCAAAAAGCTCACTTGGCTCTCTTTGTCAGTAAAGTCATTGTCATCATTTCCGTTACTATTATATGACGACACTTGATCGCTGCTTCCCTGATCATTATTAATATCATCGTTATTATGAAATTCGTCCGTTTGGAACGGGTTAACATAAATAGGTTTAAGGTTTGTATATTTACTTTCGACGCTGCTCGGATAATATTTCTTAGCACTGGTAAAATCGACTACCTTTGGAAACGAGTCTGGCGAATTAATGGATTGATAGTTAACATTATTTTGATTTTCCACAGATTTAAATTGATGACTAGATTCTATGTTAGTATTATAATCGTCATTATTATTTTCAATGACCGTTGATACACTGTCCAAAATATTATATTCAGTGGTGTTCAAGTCCTTGGCTGGTTTATTTCTTGCCTTCGAATTAATTTTTGTTCCGTATATTGGATGACTTGAGCTATCGTCTTTCGTATCAAATGTATTTTTTATGTCCGTATTCGTTTTCTCGTTGAACGATTTATAACTGGATGTAAAGAAATTTATAGGGACCGGTTGGAATATGTTAACGTTTGTTTGGTCCTCGTTATCAGCACCGAGTGGTGTCTGGTCAGGGTCGTTGTAGCCGTCTGAACCTGTAGCGTCTATAGCCGATGGAAAAGCTGGTGCGTAAAGCCTCATTCGGTTATCTTGCTCTCTGCCAGGATAAGCAGCGTAATCCGGCGAGCTTTGTACGAATCCATCGCGAGGACCGACGTCATTGAAACCGAATGTCGAATACATAAGGATATTAGGTTGTGGCGTCGATTCTTCAGAATCACTGTCATTGCTTCTCGACTGCTTACCATCGGCTGGCATTAACGCGATAATCGCTAACAAAATTAGCTTATTGTACATGTTTATATATTATTATAACGGCTTCACATCGTCCGGGAGCGTGTGTGGTAGAGTGTGTCCGATCAGCGACTGAGGTTTGTCTAAGAGGCTAGACTCACGGCCTGTTCAGTTCTGGCGTGACTTCGGTCCTTTGAAAACGAAAGCGTTCACGGTCCAAGGCGCAGACAATTCAAGTGCGATAGTTATCATTATTTACGTATACATTGTTTTTTTCTTTCAAATCCATAGCAATGTTCTGCGATAAATTTATTCCGTGACTTCCTATATTTAAATGGATTAACGTAACTCGTTAGCGACATCTTTGCTAATATACAAAGTGACGAGTAAATTAAACGCGCTAATAATTATTATGTTCTTGTTTTATAAAGAAAATATGCAATAAATCAAATAATAACTAATTGCGGAATTATATTAAGTTTCTTGATGTTTTATTTTTCATTTTAGCAAAACACGATTGTTTTAAAAACAACTGACATTTTAATAAATTACCCATACAGAAACACTTTCTCTCCATTTCCTTAATTATACAAGTTATTTATTTTCAGGTTTATCAATACTCGTGACATATTTAACACGTATTTTAAAATATATATATATTTAATGCAATAGTTTTATTAATTCATATGATGGGGTAAATAAAAACAACACCGTACATGGTCTATGTATTATCAAACTTTGATACATTTCATTGTAAAATTTATGAAGAATTAAATAGCTTATACTATTTAGTGACAAAATATCAAAAATTATAATGGCCACGACACACAGCATACAAGCCGAAGCTATGTCTCACTGAGACGTTTTGTACTAAGTCATCTATATTAAAGAGAAAAAGAACATAAATGAAAATGGACATCCATGTGAAACCATAACGAGTGGAATTTACTTCATTTTTTTATATAAATCATATAATATCTAAATTTCTAACTAATACTCTGAAAATAATCAACAATATTTATAATTAGGCACAATGGAGAAAATATTTGAAAATTTTTAATCTTTCACATACGAATAAGTGAAAATATCTGTGACATTCCTTTATGAAGACTAGAAAGATCAAACATTCTATTTATTTATTTTCTATATTTATTTTGTTTAGAGATTCTATTAATTGGAAACACGTAATTATATGCTGCGGATAAATCGTAATGTTACATACACAATTCATGTATAATTTTCCTTTGGCATGTTTATATAGTATGGATACTACATACATATATATGTCAATGAAAATATAATGGTATAAAATACAATAATTATTATAAATAAAAATTCATTCTCTAAGATACATATAAAAATAAGCATACACTGAAAAACTCTTTGATCTTTGACACCGGTTATAAGAAAATTTTTCCTCAAAAAATAAAGTTCAACCAAGCAATGAGCTTTCTAACCAGCCAGTGTTTATATATGTTTTCAATAATATAAATATAACAAACACGATTCAACCACAGCATTATATAAACACAGAATACTTAAATATTTATTGCTTCCAAAGGGCACTACACGCTACAAACTTGTACAGAAATAGGCTCTATAGGTATTGAATAAAAATACAAAAATATCTTTCATATCTATCACGTACATGAACACTTTGTTATCAAACTATTGGACAACTATTTAAGGGGCAATATCAAAAATTGTAAGGGAATAATTCTTTATGTAGATGATAATTTCATTCATAACTTATCCTCATAAGATACTAATATACTTAATAAATATGAAATTTAACATCTAAGAACTAGACCGTATTTTCAAATGTCTAACTACTAAAAGTTTTATTCTCATATAGTTACATATAAGATACTATAATATTAAGACGAACCTACAGGATGACGGTGACAACAAGGAAAGACACTTACAAATGGCTACATGAAATGTTTGGTGTTAATTTAAAATGTTTAGAAAAATATTTTCTTCTCTTCTGAAGACGATTACCCTTATTGTTACAGCTCTCGCAGTCGATACCTCAGTCAATGTTTACTGGTTAGGTTACATAAATTAAACAACGGTAACATAACACTTACGAATACAACTCCCTAAAGTAAAACCTAATACAGCTACCGAAATATACCAATAACTGCTGAAAATAATATATATTTTGTGACACTTTCAGTGACTAAGTTACGACGAAACAATATAGAACCACATCACCTATCTACAGTAAACAGAACATAAGCTTTGCAGCCAAAGCATTACTTACATATCGCCCAAATACTTTTCACAGTTACAGAGTCAAATCCATCGATTTCAAGCATTTCATACATTTTCTGATTTCATAGAAAGCGACAAATAACTTTAAATAAACAAATAATGCCGTTACAACACATATAATCCTTTGTTTTCATTCCATCTTCCAAATTTGATTTAAAGAAGTTTGAATCATTGACTTTTCAATTTCGAATGAATTAGTTCCTTAATGCAGCGGTTGAAAGCGCTTTAATTAAAAGGAAATCTAAGGATCTAGATGGCGCTGTGATATCAAAAGTTATTGAATGCTTAAAAACGCCGCTAGATGGCATTATTACGAAATATGATGTTTAGTACGAAGAAACAAAGCTAGTTTGCTCTGTCGCGAAGGTCATTTAATGCGCAGACGCGGCGGGAGAGGGCGTTGGCGCAGCATGTCTCAGTCTCGCGCGAACTTGCTGCAGTGTGGGATTTGTACCGGCTTCAAATTCTTCTGTGCTTTGTTCAGCTTGTTCAAGACGTCTGGCTCGCTCGGCGATCGCTCTTTCCAACTCTGAAATATATATCAAAGTACTTCTCAAACGAAAAGATCGTGTTTAAAATTGAATAATTATATGGATATTGTATAACGATGTTATGTTATATACGGCAATTAAAATAACAAGGTTTCGTTGCAAATTATTGCAAATGATTGCAATTTTACCTTCACAACAATTAATAAAGATTGCAGATATTTTGCAAAGTGTTACGTAATAACATGTTCATATATCTATGCCAATAAAAATTTTATTGCTTTTCTTCGAATATTAAGGACTTGTTTACTATTGGAATAAACTTAGATTAAAATTGCGCTTCACTTTTATACACAGTAACTATTTTAAGGCATTTCTGTCAAACTCAATGTTCGTTATTGACATTTATTACATAAAACCACTTGATTTTTTTATTTTAACTAAAGAGATCCTACATTGTTATTCGTTTAGTTCATATTTTTTTCATCTAACAACACATAACAGTCAACGATACTAACATCCTATTATAAGATATCTGTTATAAGATGTAATAAAATTCGGTTTTCGATAAGAATAGAACACTGACATGTGCTTATGTAATAATGGCCTGTTATCTAACAGCGATCAAAACAAAGATGATATATAAAAAATATTATAACGGGCTCATTTCACGATTTTGTTATATGATTACTTGCCACTAATTTGTATCGTTGAGACAAAAACAAAAAAAAAAATTAATTTGTACACAATGTTATATATAGATTATAGTGTATAATTCATAGTTATCAATATTTAATCTTACCATATAGACTGATGGTAATAGTAAAGTAATAATTAGTTATATTTTAATGTATTTTTCAATACGATCAATACAATTTATTTACGAGCAAATTTCTCCTATCTTCAATACGGAAATGATTGTCATTACAATTTCACTTTCATCGAACCTTGGTCATTGACGCGGGCCGGGTTCGTTAAGGAAATTACTTAAGGGCATCCCATATGAATATTTCCTCGCATAATACATCTCATCTACTATGATCAGTTTTTGCTTGCCGTTAATATTTATGATTTGTGCTGAGAATAATTGATTATTCATATAATTTTATTAAAGGGATTATAACGAATGTATTGTTTGTGAAATTAATTATAGTTACATAAAAAAAAATATTATATTGAAATTAAAAAAGATCTAACATTCCTTAGATAAAGACAATAATATCGATTGATTATATTTTATCTATAGATTCCAGGTTTAGTCTATGAATTCATATTAACAGGTTTTCAACAGATAATATATAAGTATGTCATGTGTGCGTGTTTGTAATAAAGTTTAATTCTCTGTTGAAAATTTTATCATTAGCTGGCATAGTACAAATGTTCGTCAGGGTAAATGACCGATGCACCTGCATTAACGTCCGGACACCAAATACAGCGCGAAATAATACTTAGATTTGATAAATTATTAAGATGGCTGACAATCATTAGCTGAGTTGTAGTGAGTCATTGTCATTTAGAGAAAACATTCTTTTACCTAGTTTGAAATTAGAATTAAAAACAAAATATACGAAATAATAGAATGCTTCAATTATTTTTATGCTCTCAAGGTTGAAACAAGGTGTGATTCTAAGAGAACATTCTTTGCTAGAGTTCGAAATTCAAATTCAGAGAATAATAATAACTTTTTATTTAAACGCCCCAATTGTTAATCGAACCTTGATATTAAAAAATAAATTTATAAAAAAAATATGTATATGTAAGTGCTTATATAATAAACATGGCAACGTAATTACATCCTCGGATATAGAACGCAAATGTGCCACAGAGCTCACTAAGTCGGTCGAGTAAAATAACCCATATCGAAATAATTATCCGGTGAATTGATACCAACGCTGAAGCATAGTACAAGTTACAAACTTCAAACTAAATACTTTACGTTTTTATTCAAACTCTCATACTAATCGTCTCTATAAAGATTTACGTAAAACCCGTAATCTGGGTTAAGTTTGACGAAAACTATTAGACACAGTATTTTAAAACCAAATAGTAATATTTCCGGATAGCAGATTTAATATGTCTGGTAATTACACAGCTATTGCCAAATTTTTGCGTTCAAATAACATAACTGACGCTTACGACACGTCATGTCAAAGGTAAATCTTACGTGAGCTATGTTGTAATAAAGTAATTTGGTATATTATAAGCGTCACACTTTTAACGACCAGTATAACTTGAACCCTGTTATTATACAATGTTTCATAGAAAAATATGTTACCTGGCGTTTCTCTGTGCTGTTGTATTTGATTCATGAGCTGCTTCTCTTTGTGTTTCGATAGCGCCTTTTGGAGTTCGCTCTTCTGATTTAGAACATTTTTGCCTCTGAAACAGATGAGCATTTATTTTAATAAATTTTCATATAAATGTTACAGAGATATATTTACTTGTTTACGGATTTAAAATAGTATGAATAGTCTGTATTCCGTTAACATATCATATTACAATTGGATCGTAAAACAATTCATAAGCTTTTCAAACAACCAGTGCGTAACGAAGACTAGCTTATTGCAACAATATTTTTATCTCCTTCTGGGAACTTTGTTTCAATAAAACATACTATTAATTTTTTTTTTATGAATAAACAAAAGAAAAATTGTATTGCGATATAACGAACAAATTATATTATCGTAGCTGAAAAAAATTACGAATTATCTTATCAAATTCATTTTCGCTTCCAAATAAGGCAATGTCGTTTTTATTGATAAAACTTTACGTTGTCCCGAGACTGATAACACATTACTGATTGTAACTACGCGTGAGTTGTAATAGACAAAAAATTACTCATTCTGTGCGTGTAAGCAATAAAAATTACTCATCCAGAGCATATTAGGTTAAATAACTCATCTTGAGCGTTCATACTTTAAGTATGGCACAAAAAATATTACTCATTTCACCAATTCTCGTAGTGGATACGTAAAGCGTTCCTTATTACTATAATTACAGTGCAATTAAAACATGTAATGTTTCCCACGGGCTACCTGCATATGTTTAGTGTAGTGACGGAACTGATGCACATCTGCGGAGAATCTGTTTGCATAGACTCTGTTGTAATGGGCGTATAGTTATATTAACTTTAATACATGTCAACTCGACCGACGGAGAGAGTAATTATAAAATATATGAGAATTAATATGAAATTGACGAGTCTAAATTAACGTAAGGGCATCATTGTTTTTTAATTTTTATTAAGTACTATCTGTGTCACATCGAACATAGAGACAAGTGTAAAGTCCTTTTTATATTCTTAGTAATGGTAGTACTTTAAACTATTCGTTTATCAGCTATACGAATACAGCGGATATAACAAAATTGTTTTACGATGAAACTTTGGTATTACAATTATAGAGTTTGATGGGAGCCCAATGAGTCAATCAAGTCAAAAAAGAAATAATACGGATGTCTACCGACGTGGTAGACATCCGTATTATTTCAAATTACTCACAGTTTTCGCTATAGTAAACTCGTATGAAATAGCCTATCATGAGTGAAAGTTTAGACAAATATAGTACTAAGTAATTATGATAGCAGCTAAATGTTTTTATCTAGCTATTCCTTCGTTATAATTTCGCATTGCTCGGAGCGTTTAGCTTGAAATGAAATTTCCAAGTCATTAGCGTCTCCATCGTCGAGATGAAATCCAAACTGATTGCTAACTTTACGACGCTCCTAGAGCATCTCAAATACATCTTTGTAAACTAAATATAGGCCGCCTGCATCAAGATCTAAATCTAAAACCCAATCAACGTATTCTACGAAGCAAGAAAATTAAATTGAAATCGTAAATATGTCTGGATATCGTGTTCACATACAGATATAAGGAAATTGCGTCCGTTCATAGACTGGTCGACTACACATTAATTTGACAGTTTCGATATTGCATTGACATTTCTGAGATTTGGAATTGTTGAAATTTTTCGTTTCTTCGCCATACTACGTGACATTGGCAGAATATTGTGAGCACATTCATGATGATGGCCATGAATAAAATAAAAAAAATTGAATTACGACGTCGCCTGCAATGCCAGTAATACGTTTTGATGCGGGAATTTGAAATGTCATTCCCGTTAGTAGTCTGGAATTGCTTCCTTCCGCAGCGACTGGCTGTGAACGCGGAAATCGGTGACGGCTCCTACAATCAAAATTACTTGGAAATAGACTGTATCAACAGGTCGAAATTGCGGTGTAATGGGAGTACCACCTAAACTAAATATAGGCCGTAGAATGCATTAACAATGTACGAACAACCAACATTACAAACTTTAAACATTTCATGGAATTTAACTCTCAATTTGTATAAAACGTCGATGGCAACATTTGCCAGGTAGATATTTCTATGTATTTATTCCATATGGCGATGATTTTTTTGTTTGCTTTGTAACTACGGACTTCAATACGTTTTAAGACAGATGTTCGATACTGTTTGCGACAGGATGCTGCGCACCTGTGAGAGGAATCCGAATAATGAGTGACAAAAACATATTACGAGAAATGCCTGCTTATATTTGTCTTCCAAATTTAAAACAATATTAATTTATAAACGTGAATAAACAACGTGATCTTATACATTGCTTTGGTTGTATGTGAACATAATTGAGACGCCAAGCAGTATAATCATTTTTTTTACCACAGCTTAGGGATAATACAAAGAATGTGTTAAAAACCTGTAACAATGCCGTATTACTAAATATATTTTATTTTAAATTATCTATCATAATACGTCATCAGTCTGACATTGACGAAGCATTAACATAAAAGAGATTAGAGCTCATTTAATTATAGGCTTAATATGTTAATTAGATACATTCCACGTGAATTAACCTGTCCTTATGAATAAGAAATGTTATATTATAAGTATGTAATATTTATATTATGTAAAACTAATTCAATATAAATCGAATAGAAATGAGGTAAGTATTGTTTATGAATCCGTATCATAAAATAAGTCATTTTATTGGGATAAAACTTATATTCCTTATTGATTGTATGGTATAAATAAATTCAATTCTACCCACATTCGTGATCAATAAGACGATCAATATTAAACATAAGAGAAGTATTGATAGGCTTATTGTGAACAACTTTATCACCTAACAGTTATTAGTGTAATTTTCATTATTAACTATAATTTGTATCACGTAGTTAAATGAAATATAGTTGAGGAATATTCTGTGGGAAAAAGTTTGACGTCATCCGTGTCACCTTACCGTCTCTGAAGAGCCTTTTGAGGGTTCCAGAGTTCTTTGAGAATCTCTTCACAATGGACAAGAGACGCCAGCGTCACATTCAAGACATACTTAAATAATACATAGTAATGGATCAACGTATTTATATAAGGTCCTTAAGAGAAATCTGCTAAAATAAAATAATAAAAATATTTCAATTTAAAGCAAAATCTTTGTTTCTTTATAACAAAAGATTATAAAATTGAAGTTTTCAAAAACCACAATATTTTAACTAGCAGTTAGTTATCTAGTTATTAAATATTGTTGCAATCATTGATGAAAAAAGTTAATAAAGTTGTATTGATAGTAATAATCATATTCACATAATATTTCTTGTTAATAAAATATCTGGCTTTATATTCATATAGTGAGCTGTTTTAATAAGCATTTTTGGTCCAAACAAGTTCATGAATCAAGATACTTATCTTCCACAAAGATACCGAAATATGCGGAAAATATAATACGTGGCCTTACTTTGAATAATATGCGACTATATATCAGACCCGGCTTCGTTCGCGTTTGAAGTTTACCGTTGAGGTCGTCAATTTTAAAGATTTATGTTACACAAAACAACATGGGCTGTTATTCGTACACACTCCTTACGACGTGTTTAGACGCGTGTGTAAACGTTATTCCAGTAGATAATAAAACCAGCTTAGTAATTTCTGCACGATTTAGAACAATATTACATATAAATTGACTTATTAATAACAATAATAATAAAAAAAGTATATCATTATACAAGAACTTTCACACGGACAGTGTTTAAGTTTTTTATTAGCAAACTTCGGCCAAATATAATAATATATGATAAAAATCACTACCATCAGTATTTAAGTTAACTATCAATCTCATATTAAGGGTAGTTTTATGGGGAATTAGAACGTCACAAATAAATCAAATCCTATGTAAGAAATAGGAGAAATAAATGGTAAAAACAAAAAAAAAACTCGTATTGAAACGTAAGAGACAAAAAACTTTCACATTGATTAATTATAGAATGGAATTGTATTACGTATAACATATATTATTATATATTACGTACAAATACAGTAAACAAGAGTCTGAAAGTCATATAATGTATGGAGTGCTGAGCAATCATAGAAGCGTTATGGACGCTATGAAGGGCAAGTATGCCTTATTTAGCACCACGGCGTGTGGGCCGGTAGGAAATATTACAATTATATTTCAGCATGCAGCAGTTACATTGTTAAGGCTCATGTCACACTATTGTTGTATACAAATAATATTATGTTATGCCATATAACTATTTCACGATCGCTTAAAAACTTTATTGAGACCCCCATCGATACCTCTTTTGGGTCCTTTGTCGTAGACGTTACGTCGTAAAAATCAAAGCATTTTTATGATTATATTTATTAATATGGCAGAATATAAAACTATTGTATTTATATTTACTAGCAAAGAAACAGACGAAAATTAATGCATTAGAATGTATATCATTTGGAGTTTTACGAATCATTAATAGGATGACGAAGATTGTAGAGCTGAAAGAATGACTTACATTTTCTGGTTGAACATCAGTTCTCTATGCAAATCCATCCGTAGTGGATTTTCAACGCACGGGTTTGGTAGCCGGCGCGGGGCTATCAGCCCGTCCCCGGCACCTTCACCCTCTTGCACCATCTCGATCGGGCCCAGCACTGGGTCGCACAGCGTGGGACTACCCACGCCACTCAACTCCACTTGGGATACTGTGGAAAAACATCAATGATTAAAATATATTACCGACACGTCTATGAATAAGTTTTATTTTGATAAATTCTTATAAATATAATATTCAAAGTGATGATATTCATTAATTATGATTTTTTATACTCCCGAATACCACACTTCTTCGCTAAATCGCTACGTACATATGTTCTTTGTATGTACATTTTTCACATGTTTGCTACGTTATATGTACATTGTGCATTATCTGTGCATAGAATAAAATAAAAAATAACTATGTGTACATCTATATAAAGTCAACCAAGAGTATCAAAGAGTATGATTCTTCAAACTACATTGTAAATTCACAATATTTATCCGATCACCTTAAGTGTAAAACAAACGTGTTTGGTCGTAAAATAATGAGTCAGTTATGATATCATCGGTAAGGTTACACACATCACAAATTACTCAAACACAATACATACTGACATCGCATTTTACAATATCTATAACTAGAACAAAATCCGTTTTAAGCAACAGACTCTTATATATTTCATAAATCATGTCGAAATGTTGTTACGAATTAATTAATCCATGAAACTTCGAGATATTTAGCAACGTTCTTATTATATAAATGTTTAAGTTTGAGAATATAATACGATAAATGTCAACAATAGAATAAGCTATTCGTTTTCCGCGTCTCTATTAAAAATTTTGTCAGTAATGTCGTTGTGCGGGTCGAAGGAATATCCAATAAGTCGTTAATATTGTGTTATGATGGTTTTCGATACTTAATATTAAATGTCATTTGGAATATTTATTCTTTGAATACAACTACATACATTCATTTAGTAACCGCGGCTTGGCACCTTATCAAAACGATAGTGCACATTAGTGTTTGATGTCTCGTTATAAATGTACGTCATATTTTTTCCTAATAAATTCTAGACATCGAGTATATTTGAGGTGAACGAAATGAACGAAACTAACGAACGAACGAACGAACTGTTATAACTAAAATAATTTCAACCATTGCCCGCTCGTTATCGCACGCCATGACCCTGTTTCCTGCACTTGGCTAAATTGAAACGCTAAAGTTATAAAATCTTTAATTCATTCGCAAACCAGGACGAAAGTTTTCGTTTGATTTAAAATAAAATAAGAAATAATACAATGGAATATGTTTCAATCGGTTTTGAAACACTATTGTATTGTTAACACAATTTCTTTAGTTGCATGAAGTTGTTCAATTAATGAATAACGTAAGAAATTGTTTTGAATATAGAAATTACTTATATGAAGTTATTAGTTCAAAGTAAAGGAATACTGTATTGCGAAAATCATTTCAACGCTTTATCAAGCCATTGACACTGATATGGGCACAGATAAAAACGTTTAAGACATCCCATTAAATATTACATCAAATCTAGCCTTTGTTTGAACACAATGCAGGTATTAATTTAAAAAAATAAGTACACCAATAATCAGAAAAGCGTCAAAGTCATTTTACTTTCACTACACTAATGAACGATTCATTAAAGTGTGAAATTGCACGATGTTATACAATTAGCACGGACAATTGTAAGTCAATCGCAATAGGGGGAAACAACTACCGGTACTCGAACCGCGAACGGAACTTGTGACACATAATAGATGCGATAATGTTATTGTAGACTCGATAATTAGTGTGTTATTAGTAGGCCCGTTAATGTATGAACAATGGTAGGGACGAAATACAGAATTCATACTCTATTGACTCCCTTGAACCTGAATCCCCACCCTTGACTTTCATTATTATTATTCAAATATCAAAGCGTTTTATAACTTGAAAGATATAAAACATAAATTGAACATTCGACCGGACACGTTAATGTAATACAAACAAACAGGCTATATTTGTCTTCTATATCTATAAAGTGTTTGAAACACCGGAGTAGTAAAATATTGTTATAGTTTTATGATAGCAGTGTGTGTACAGTCACGCCCTTGAAAGGATCAAACTCGAAGAACCAGACTGTGAAGGTCAACCCGCAGGTGCCAAAGAATACTTGCAAATATATTCCGTATCATGTAAAACTTAAGTTTGTAATCTACCCGATTTCATTGAGGTGAAACACCAAGTACTTTTTCAGATCAAAATATTATCTATTAAATGCAAATATTTATTAATTCTATGCAATATAATTCGCTACAAACGTAACATGTTCGACCTTTGGCTTCTAGTTACAAGATATATGAAAAGGCATTGTTTTTTTTAACAGCCGAGATAAACGCTGACGTAATACATGTAACTTGTAGACATTAAATATTATTCCAATGTTTATGTACAATGAGGATACCTAATATGTACTTAGAACTGCGTTCAATTGACGTAACTTGAAAAGGAGAATATAGTTTTAATAATTAGCTAAATTTATCAACGAATTCAGCTTGTTGGTTTGCTATCAAGTTATTTGTAAGTCTTTGTAAGGTATAGCTGGTTGTTCATTGTTCTTTATTACAACAAACGTAATCAATTCCATAAAGAATAGACTGAAAATATTCGTTAAGTTAACAAATTAACATCTCATTTCTATTCTTATTTTAATATTTCGGAGTTTTAATAATAAATGTAGTTGAAAAAGTCACTCTAGACATACTTTACTAAACAATTTTATACTGTTTTTGATGCCTGTTATCCCCTCATATAGAGTAAAATATAAACACAAACATTTATTGAATTGTCCTTTTTGTCTTCATGTTAAAGGAATCCTGACATTAGTCTTATAAAAATTACAAGCTCCGTATCAAAAATCTAACGTGAATATAATTCGGCAACAGAAAAATCTTTTAACCGTTAAAATTGTATTAAATTAATCTAAGTAATACTATATTTTCTATTAATGGAAATATTCAATATCACTTTTAAATACTTTTATGTTTCTCAGAGGCGGTACATCAGTGGTTAAAGCTTTGAGTTTTCATTTATGGAACGATCCCACCCTGACCTCTGACCTACGACTATTTATAGATCCCCATCGTATAGCTCCCACAAGGTTGTTTCAGTGCTCATTTGCTGAAACAGTTGACGTCACAGCACGTCTAAAGGCCACGCCGACAATCTTGTTAACGACTTGGTATGAAACGGTTTCGCTGATTGTCTATGAAATATTACTTTAACATCTAAATGTACCACAAAAATATTTTTCATATATAATAAGATCTTAGATTTTCGCGAGACATTTAAATGAAACTACGTGATCACGGCTACTGTAAAGTAACCGAAACGTCGGGATAATGTAGTTTTTA
>DVQP01001020.1:0-17746 GCA_018231745.1 Danaus eresimus | reverse complement strand
GAGATTCCATCAAGATCCATACATTGTTAGCCTTCAATAGGTCTCGTTAGGGTCGTAATGACCAGTTTACGCGCCATCTCCTTTGTTAAGTAAACTCTGATCGATCTCACTACAATGGACCAATCTCCATGCCGGTTTCTCAAACTAGTTTCAAATAACGATAGTTGGTTGGATACCCAGCTTTATTGAAATAAACAAAGGGATTAGAAATAGATTACAATAGTAATGTATATAGCACTTTTGAAAATATTATATTAATTTTCAATAATATCAATATTCACGACAGCTGTCCAAAGATGACCTGTAATTAAGCTGGTCTAGTTTGCATCACAAACGAGCCTAGAATTATTAATAACCTACCTCATAAGACAAGTCTGTTTGCTACTTCATACTAAATAATACATTAACACAAACTTCTGTAGCCTAAGTTAAAGCCCATACTTATTCGAAAATAATAAACTATTTACCAATAATTTTTTTTTAAACTATTATTAGTATTTACAAAACCAAAAATGAAATTTTATTCTAAAATACTTTTACTTATCTGTTTTTAATATGAATATTTTGTTCTGATAACAGTCTCATACATCGTACTTATAACTGCAAGATAAAGTTTATTTTATTTAACTTTTGATTCCCAGTATCATGAACTCTAAACTTATATGAAAATTGAATTGCTAAAAATTCCCATTTTTTAAATCTCAATGAAAATAATTTATCTTTGGAAACAATTAGCGTACATACAGCTTAGCGATTTCCTTCATATCATTTTGTTATAATAATGTATTTAGATTTGTGAATGATTACTGTAAGATTCTTCTGTTAAAATTATATCTTACGATAATTAAAAAAATATATACATTTGCAAAGTACCACGAATTAAATTGCAAATTTATAATATGAATATTTTGACAATTGATTAATATGTATTTTTATTTAAATTAGTAATTATTCATTTCTATGTTTTCGTTTGCGAAATAGTCGGTACATTTTCAAATTAAACAAAAATGTTGGGAGCTGTAAAGTTTTAGAGAACTTTATACAACTTCCATTTGTATAAGGTTTCGTTCGTCAACAAGTCCAGCTGAAACCTGAACAATAATAACATTATAAGAAAATCTAACTACATATAATTACTTTTCAAGTTTAATAAGTAACATAGAAGTATCCTAAAACTATCACTATATTTGGATAGATAAATATGTTACGCTTTAAAAACATTTTTTAACAAACTTCTTTTAAATATCCTATTGAACTCATAATGGTACAGAAATAACATAATAATAAAAAAAATGATGATGAAACAAAGACAACTTTATCGCCTTTGGCAATATCAGACAGATTTAGGGTAAGATAAAGAAGCAGAAGTTCAAAGGTTGTGTTATAATAATTATATAAATAGCCTACACAAAGTTAAATAAATAAATACTGTACATATTAATTTAGTCAAACATATAAAAATAAACTGCACTAAAGTAACTAAAACGAAGTTTTGTTAAATTGATTTGATAAGGAATCAGATTGATTAAATGAGGATGCCGATTCACTCGGTATATCAAATTTAGTATTATTTCTTAAAACTATAAGGGATTAAGAACGGTTTTAAAGGTAGTGGAGGAGTGGAAAATCCTGAGCAAACAGACGGAAAGCATATAAAGACAGGATGTAGTTAGCTATTGAATTTTTAGGTGAATTCTGAAGTCACTTAATCAGCATCAGAAAGTATTTTTTTAATATAAATTTTTCTTATTACAAAATAATTCCAACGTGGACAAATATATTGAATATATATTAAGTTTAATTTAACCTAACTCCCAAGCAGCAGGAAAATTACGCTTTTGTTACAAAGAAAAACACACATTTATGACAAATGTGCTCTAAAATAAAGTAAATTTAAATATCCTCAACAACGAAATTATACTCAAAACAACTCTACGCCGTTAAAACCAGATGAATACAAAGCTTACAAGACCGTAACAACAGTTTAATTTCGTTCAGGAAACATCTTCATTCGCCTCGGGTCGGTGTCATTACGACATAATTAGCGTCTTAGTTACCACGTGAGCGGTGCGTATGACATGGAAATTATTCAGTTACACTTTGTTATATGTGAAACGTAAGACCCCAAACTTATCCTTGTAAGATTTAATTTCATACTAGCTGTTTTCGTAAAAATTCCTGATATAAATATGATATGTTTTAATATTAATTTATATACAATGAAAATTTTACAAATTTAAACATTCAATCCTTGTATAATTGCAAATTACGTAAGTTCATTATTATGTTAAATGTTCAAGTGGTTGACTATACAAATGAAAATATAAACATTATTACAATGGATATAATTTCATCAAAATTAATCGGCATGAAATTTTTTCTGTAATAAAAGTGATATCAATTTGTTTTTACGAGAGAATTCAATAAAAAAGCAAACATCACATCATAGCAGACCGTTTATTTTGCCCTATAATTGAAAGTTCAATTCATTAACATTTGTTAGTTGAAGTGAAATTTAATTTAGTCAGTATTCGAGTTCACTTCATTAAAATAATTACAACAACTTGATATAAATTTGAATTTATTTTACGAAATAATATTAAAATAATTTATACATATATTATCATTATTCTGAGTATTGGATAAACAATAACACTAAATCATAGCTTAAAATTAAGTTCTATGGGAAAACATTAATCAAATTACGTGATTTACAGACGAATTATTCATTTCTTAAATGTCTGTAATAAGGTGAGGTTATTAAAGAGCCAATGATGGCAAGACGGTGCAAATAATCGGTCCTTTTGTTGTCTAATAGCTGGATTCAGTGCACCAAACGCTAATTAAAGGGTCTGGGGAGGTATTCTGTTAGCAGTCTTGAGACTTAGTGGCACTTGGACCTATTAGTTGTCTGTAGTCTCATTAAGTATGCTCTTTAGAGGCTTATCACAGAAAGATCGCCACGTCACTATATAACAGACTACCATTCCACTGCCATGCTATTGAACATTCTCAATGAACAATTAATTTACAATTATAAGTAAATGTCAATATAAAATCATTTACTAAACCCAAAACCAGTTACTCTTAGTGTTGTCTGACGTGTGACAGTGATTTCGTCGCGCGTAAGGGTTCTAAGAAAATGTTGTAATGGCAATTTTAGGCATTATTTAAAATTCGATTTATTCAGGCGAGTGAACATTGATCGTATACAAGCTCAGAGTTCTCATTTAATTGGCTATCATTCAAACTGGGAGTTTGTCTTGAAATACAATTTTAAGTACAAAATTTATACTTATTTACAATTTATTAAAGAAGGAATAACATTATTTATTTTTAACGTAAAAACGAAGCAATACTTTAATGATATAACCATTTTCAGAATAATATATATTTAATCGAAAATATTTAAAAACCATGCTGAATGATATAGTTTTTAAGTAAAGAAACATACATGTGTATTAAAATCATACGCGCAATTTATATAATCTTAAAAATAGCTAATCAATTCTAGGACTAATAAAAATCTTATTACAAAATTATCTTGATGTGTAATGTCACCACTTCACAAATAAAGAATTTTCTAAAGAGCTTTGCTTGGAAATTTGTGACCTTACTACTTTTATCGGCAGCCACGCTGTTATTATGCAAATGTCCAATATGTAGTATTCAATTTATGAAAACTACGACCGTCACTTAATAATTAACAACCGGTTACTCAGCGACATAATTATGCAAAACTTCATGTTTTATAGTGATTTATATTAATTATTAAAACGTATTAAAAACTATATGATAATTTTATTTAAAAAAACTATTTATGACACTATTAAAAGTTCTGACTAAGCAATTTTACACTGGCAATATTACGAATGCGAAGGTTTATTAATTAATCGATTTTAAAAATCTAAATATCGCTAAGAACTTTTACTAAATGATAATATGTAGAATTTATCTGTCTATTCTATTGACTATGCTGCTATAGTAATACAATACATTGTTTTTGTTCTATGTGTAGGTTTAACTATATCAAATGAAAATTTTAAATTACGGAGAGCGAGGATGTAAATTAAGTCTAATAATCCGTACCATAAAAAAAACTTTACATTTATGATGTAACTGTAATAGTAATAGAAAGTTGCAAACGCAATTGAAGGCTATAAATAGTGCCATAATTTTAGTTAGACTTTCTGACCACTGTTTGAATAGGCCGTATTTAAATGAAACTAATATTTTTAGGATTACTAAGCGTGTTTTATTATTTTAAAAACTATATACTTCCGACGTTTCGGTTACTTTGCAGCAACCGTGTTCATTTGCTGACAATATTATTTTTAAAATTAAATGAATACTCAAGAAAGTCTTAGATATTATTACTTCCTGTCTACACAACAAAATACCGACATTCTATTTTTGAATTTATCATAGTCCTAATTTGTAAAGGATGATTGTGAAATGTGACAATATGAAGAATTCTTTCCTAATTAAGTTCAAATTTCACTTACCCTAATTTGATATGCCCTTATCTGTTTAGTGTAAAGTTATAGCATTAATTCCAGGATGTTGTTTGTGAAGGGAACTGATGTCAATTTCCGGTCCAGCCACTTGAGACGAGAAAGACCCTTATTTTCTATAACAAAGCATATGAAGATAATATTTATATGTCTTGAAGAATATTTGTAACAATAATAATAATAGGTCAATAGAATGAACAGAACATAATACGTTAAAAAATAATTGAATATCATTAAAGTATTAAATAATTAAATTATATAAAATGCCTGAAGTTCTTTAACATGTAAATACCCAAATAAATTCGTACAATCTATGCCATGTTTTAATCAAAATGAGTATAATAATATTAGTATTTTAAAATAATAATATTATGGAATATGAGTTCAGTTTGAAAGCCTTTAAATGTTATTAAATATATCAGATTATAATATTTCATATACAATGTTCAATTATCGGTTTAAATTTCGCCTTTTTATATATATATCTAATTTTTTATAACATAATATATATAAGAACATTAAACTTTACTTAGTAACTATATTTAATCTTACAAAATGAATCTTTGAACATGAACATTTGTTATTGACATTCGCTTCAGTTTAATTCCTTCTGTGACATTTTAATATAGGTGAAATTGATGGTAGTGTAAATTAGCATTAATTTACGGATCATTAATAAATGTTAAATCAAGTTCATGCCTTTATATACCGGAGTGAAAGTACTGAAGATTTGAAAATCACTGAAATATTAGACCGTGTCTCATGAATCTGAGTAAAATTAAAAACGTGCTGCAGTCTCTACATTTTACAATTTAAAAATTTGAATCGAATTTTTTCACGTTTTATAATATAAAAATATTGATAATAATATGTTATAGCTAGTTTCATTTTATTTTAAGGCTTTTAGATAAATAAAATATGTTATTTTATTAATGTTCTTTATATGACATACACATATTGGTTTATTGTGTAAACTCATATTTTAGAGTGCCAATTATTCAAAAATCTGAGTAGCGGGTCTGTATAAAGGAGATAACGCCCCCTACGTTATTATATCTACGTGACTTCCCAACTATGAATAGAATCATTTCACCCATTTTGATAACAACCGTAAAATTTTTCAGGGACCGAAAAATTTATTTTAAGCTATTCGCCAAAGATTTTGCTGATAATATTAAAAGTTTAATAAATTTATTGGGGACCGATAAAAGAATAGGTGTACATGTATATGGTTTTCTACAGACTACAAATGTATTTTACGTTTAACATTGAATTGAGCACAAAGATTCAAATCGACCTTGCAAAGCATATACACAAACACGGTCTTCCTGGTGTTTGTCTGTCATCCAAATTTCAATTCTTTTGTTGTTACTAAACTAAAGAATCTTGTATTTCTTATCTTTTCACTATTTTCCTTATTGCATTAAATGTCAGTTTTTATAATCTGTCTCATGTATGATATGAGAAGTATACTTCTGTTTGTTGCTCTAGAAAGAAGTTTTTGGAACATTAACAGAAACGTCGTTTATACATATATCAAAATTACACAGACCAAATGTTTATGTCTAGTCAGATTCAACTACATAATGTAGCCATAAGGAGATCCAAGTATGCAGAAATGTATCAGTATAAGCGATGCAAATTGAGCTAATATAAATCAATCGAAACTTGTCAATTAAACTCGACAACAAGTTCAGATAGTGCAAAGTTTCGTAAAGGATCCCACTCCGGTGACACAGTTGTGTCGGCTCGATGTCCCTAAACTGTACCTATTTTACATAACGCGGTTACAAGTTTCAAGTCTTGTGAAATAGTATGACAGGATGTAGGTGAGAGAATGTTCAATTAATTTATGTAGTAAAATTTATTAGTTTCGTGTAATTAATGTTTTAAAAGTCTAAGCAGATTATATGTGAGATTATGACTAGTCCCATAAAACGATAGTATCTCACAAATCAATTCCAATAAAGCTCCGATCGCATTAAGAAACCCATGAGTCATACAATCCAAACTGCGGTATAACTGGAAATGTATTATCCGTACCAAGGCAACGGTGAAATAGAAACCAATAACATGATAGAATAAGAAACGTTTTCCGTGTAAGGGTGACAGTTTGACGAGGGTCATCATGAGTCTTATTACGAAAGATTCTTGTTCGTTGCAAGACTTCTCAAAAATATAGCGATGTACTCTATTTTCAAGTTTAATTTTATTCTTTTAACACGATTATCATTAAAAGAAAAATGAATGACGACTAAAATAAAAGTATTGCTTTGGATTTCTGCGAAAAGATTCAGATTTATAATATTGAATAAAATTAAATTTCAGAACTTAATCAATAGTCACTTATTTGCTATTTTCTTTAGATCCAAATTTATGCAAAATTCATCAAATTCATTTTAGTTCAACATACATATAGTACGTGCTATAAGAGACTACAAAGAGATATGGTTTTTCCAAGACAAATGAATGAACGGGAATCAAGAAGAATGAACTGTTAAATTAAAACAAAATCCATTGTGTATATAAATTTAGCTGCATTTCAAAAGTTACTTAATTTATTGCAACTCATTAAAATATTTGTGTTGACTTAACAATGTCATATTGAGTGAAAAATTTTTTTTAATACAAAGAATTGAATACTTTTTAAGTTATTTTGTAGAAGAACAATAACTATCAGCTTCGTTGTATTCTCGGTTAAGGTCTCTAAATAATCAAGCACATAAATTTAATTAATCATGTATTGAAAAGTATGACTACAACTTCGATATTGATTTTTTTAAATTGTGAGAACTAAACCACAAGGCCTAATCATAAAAGGTACAATTATGAGACACTCGTTTCACTAGCTATTATTAGAACGTTTGGACATCAGTAGCCGGTTTCTAAAATATTTTTTAAGCGACACAAACTAGTATAGTCTGGTTGTGTGTGTATATTTGTTGAAGTATTTTTTTATCCATAAGGATGTTTCCTTAAGGATGTTATTTGTTGACCACAGCCCGAACATGGGCCGGCTCGACCGGGGAAGTACCCTTTAGTGGCTGCAATTCGTCCGATGAACGAGAGAACCGGTTGCCCTTTCTCTATTCCCATCCTCTCCTGCCATGTCCTTATTCGCACCCTTCCTTTTTCGTCACCGCGAAGGCGACGGCCACTACTGTCCATCAAGTAGGCCGTCTGCTCGTTTGCCACCTTTCGCATAAAAAAAAACATAAGTTACATTATTAGAACGCAAAACGTTTTAAAAATTCCGGAACGTTCCATCATCTTTGAAGACTAGCTCGTTCCAAAGCTCAGACGTAGCGAGTGCTGTCTTGTATGGGCTTGCTTGTAACAATATGAAAATTCTGGGACGGGTTGTTTACAATGCGACAGGCTGGCACTTTTCGCACGTGTTTCTGATTGCCAACATGTCCACAGTATACAGGTTAAAATTTGCGTCAATACCGTAAACTAAAGATAGGACGACAACAAAAAAATGTTGTAAAGAAAAGACACAGCAGCAGTTAAGAGTTTAGTAACACTTTAAGTAATTCTAATATAATATATTGCCCAAGTCTGATGACAAAAAAAGTTGTCCTGAAGGGACTATGTTGTAAGTCATTAGTATAATAAGTATATATCTTTATCAATCTCTTATTAATTTGACATACAATTTCTATTCCATCGATAGTCAATTATGATTCTCATTCTCCATAATCCTTATTACTAATACTGTAGAATTTTTGTTTCTCTCCGCAATATTCTACTTGAAAATTCCTCTCTGTGAATTCAAAATAACTATTTATGATTATAATGAAAACCTCAATCTGCGTTGTATACTATTATCAGATAATTAATAATGACTAAGAGCTATCACAGAAAGAATGACATATTATGATCCTTCATCTGTGCGAAGTTATAGTCAAATCTACAAAATTTGCATCTGAATGTATCTTGATCGACAACACTTCTTTAGAAACAGTTAGCGACTGGAAATATAATAAGTACTTTATAATGGCGTTTCTTTAATTGATCAAGAATATTTAAAACCCAATATGTGACTACAAGACCTTGTCTACTTTTTTTTTAGTAATTTTAAACTTTGCGCTAAGTTGATAGGTTTACAGTGGTAACATTACACACAACACCCTGCTAAGATTTCGATAATTGAAATAATTAATACTCCTGTAACAGCTTTAAAATGTGTCACTACATTACTATGAGATCAATGAAAGCTATGATCGGCTAACTCAGTTATCAAAGAAAAAAATCAACTAAAAACCCCTCTAAAATTATTTGTAAATCCGCTCGACGTTTCAACAACGACGACATTTCTTGTGCGTATTTCTTGCTTGAACATATTATAATTTCTCTTTCATGTCACAAATTAAATAATATAGGTTTCTAATAACTATTAATGTTAAAAAACAAGGTATTTTTTCCCTATCAAATATTTCATTGCTTAAGTAACTCATAAAATTAATAATACGAACTGAATAAACAGACTTAAAAAGATAAAACAAGAATTTATTATACCTATTAATGTCTTCACTGCAGTTACTTGTTCAGTGTATAAAATTTATGATCCAATATAACATGGCCAATATTGCATTATTTTTTGTTAATTTTATAGAAGCACAACGTGTTTATGTCTCAAAACGGTCTAGATTAAATAATTCCCAACAGTCAATAATACAACAAACAAATTGCCACCTTAGGTGTGAAAAGAACTTTAAATTTACATTTTATAAATTAAATAATTAGTAATAATAATACAGAACATTTTTCTTCAACAAATCAAACAAGAAAAATGTCAAATATTTAATATTGGTAAGGCAAACAGTACTAAGTTTTAAGGGTATTATTAAAAAAAAAATTGTCAGGTTACTTACAAAAGGTAACCACTATTTTACTTTTATTAATTCTAATGTATCACATAATTCTTTGCAGTAAAAATTTTATAAATGTTCTAAGTATAAGGCCTCTATGAATTAGAAATTCTAAAGCTTGGTCTCACCAGGCCACAAAGACTCATTGGACCGTTAACCTTTTCGGTCTTGTAAAGGTTAAAAGAGGGCATCATTTTACTAAAATTTTCTACAATTTTTTTCAAACTATTCATTACATATATTTCTATTATTCATAATATAATATTTATATTATACATTAAGTTTTCTTACTTTTATACAAAAAAATATATTATGACATATTATTTATACACATGAAGACTGTAATTAAATTTAAAATCTCTATTTTATATTCGTAAAACCCTTAGGAACAGAACGTATATGTTTATTTTAACATATTTAATTCTGCCCATTGACAAAATAAATATACTAAGTGAAGCCAAAATATGCGTTGTTCGAATATAATTCAAGGTTTATTTAATACATAATAAAGAAAGTACAAATCAAATAACAACATGCTCATTAAATTTTAAGCCCTTAATATCTGAAATAGTAACAATTAAAATAATTATGGAAGCCGTGATTAACAATTAACGTTTGGGCTTAGCCTGTTTCTCGTTTAAGAGCCAGGCCGTGACCTCATTTCAATTTGATTTAATAATTCACTGCGACGCAAGGCTTACCTAAAGTTGCATCTTCTAGGTGTTTTTTTCTTGTTACACTCATTCCTTTAGAATGTCCTATAGAATAATCATTCTAAAGTATAATAAACTCAATTATATTATATATTTTGGAAACAGCATCATACCTCTATAATAACTTTTATTTCAAGGTTACTTGAACATTTAAATTATATGAAGTGATATGAGAGGAAACAGCAAGGATTTTTTAAGGGTTTACCTGTCACCAGTCCAATCTAAATCCAAAGAGAGCATTATTTTAATTAATTGGCCTGTCTGTTTTTTTTATGATCCAATTTATTATGACTTTACCCATTAAAAATATTTATTTCTCACAGCTTTAACGTTACTTGATCTTAACGTAGAAATGTTCACTCTATGCGAAAATCATGCTACATACTCACAAGACTCAAGTAAGTCCAACAAGCTTTTATAATAAATAAATTCGTTAACTAAAAAATGGACTTGACTTATTTTGTTAACATTATATTACTATATTTTAAATTAATTTTATTTATTTAATATAAACCTTTTGATGTATTTTTGTTCTACACTCTTACTGGATTTTACTGTATTACCGAGTATAAACATTGGTTTATTCAGCTATTGAGCTGGATTGTGAAATCTAAAACTATTTCGCCTATTTTACACATATTATTTGGAATAAAGTCAATATTTTTGTTATTTCGTTATCAAACTTTTTTAACATAAATATCTTTAGACCTATAAAACTTCCTATCATATCCTTCCTCATAAGAATATAAATTTTAAAAATCATTCGCAAATTTTGATCAGATCAGGTAGAACAAAAATAAAGTTTCAGTTAAAGTTAATAAAAAAATAATAGTTGTGAAGGCAGTATCTACCTTTTATAATAATGACTGTAAAAAATGTTTTGGTCTACATATGCTACGAAACAAAAAAAGAGTCAATTATTTCTATGTATGTTTATTAATACATAATTGTTTATTTTGACAAAATAAAATATTAACATGTAGTGGGGGTCGTGTTGGTGCGGATTCGAATCCGGGCGAGTACCATTCTGTTTTTTTCCGAATTATATGAACTTTCTAAGAGACACCACTGTCAGTCTATGAAGTAAAATACGTAAGAAAATCTAGATTTGTAATTTCAAGCTATAAGTTTGTAATCGCCAATCGGCCTCGTGCAAGCGTGTTGATTAATGCTCTAACCTTCTCTATATGAGGAGAGGCCGTTGCCCAGCTGTAGGCACCAATAGGCTGATAACGATTATGACGATGGAAACATAAAAGTTACTAACATAATATTATAACTTTGACTGTAGCATCGTTTTTCTTCTTAGCAATTTAGTCAGTTATTCGTAATAAGACACGGAACAATAAATTGCTTTAATCAAATTCACTGCTATTATGATTTCAGGCTTATATGTATGTATGTGTTAGAATTTTAAAATTATTTGTTTATTACTACAACTGTATATAAATTATTAAGTAATACATTTCCATTTGAACAGTTGACAAAAAAAAAGTTTCAATCGTTATCCTTCGTAAAGAATAATACTCTGAAAAACCTTAAATATAACAATTAAGAAGTACAACTGCAATGTCTCATTTATAATACTAAATCTATACAGGTAAAAAGTATCCACAGAAACTGAACTATGGAATGAACTTTAAATATAGTGAATATCGGTAACGTCTTCGCGTATGAAATTTCCTTTGTGACCAAAACGACAAGGAAAAGGAAACGATAATACATCCACATTACGGTAATCACAAAGGGCAGAACCTTTCGGCGCCAATCGCATATATCTAAGCAATAAATCAACAATTTAGCGACGCAATTTCCATAATTCACACAATATCAAGTTACGCGCGCGAATAAAGAAAAATCCAATTTCCGTTAGGTACTTGCATTACGGAAGGACGTTAGTCTCTTATTAGGGGAAGTACACAATGGTGGACGCCATCATCATTTATCTTATTATGCCATATATATTCCCTAATTAATAAATCAAAGTTATAGAAAAGATGTTTGTATATCTTCACTACTTTTCGTTCTATCATTGATTAAATATTCATTTCACTATATAAAGATATAATTCAAACTGGCATCAATACAACAAATTGCTTATAAATCAATTATAAATTATAATTTAATGTTGCAACATTCGACTAATTATAATTTAGAGTATTATTAAAAAATACTACACATTTATTTTTATAGTTATGTTAATACTAAATGGTAATAACCTGGAGTTTATAATATGTTTGGATATTTTATAGAGCGAGACTTCATCATAGCGTGTTAGGAAATATAAATAAAATCGTTTCGTCAAATTTAATAAAAAAGACAGTGCGTGTATAACGGCCTTATCTAGGTGTTTCGGATATGAACGATTATACTAGGGAACAATAATAATAGGGTAATAAATTATGATTGATGTATGCCTTCAGATATTTCGCGAGCACTCTTACCAAAGAAAGAAGCCATCTTTAGAGGTTTAATATTGCAATATTCATATCGTTCCAATAATATTTTTAGGCTCATTATTTCTTCCATACGAGCTGTTGTCATTATCTGACATCAGTATTAAGCGATGAGGAAAAAGATGAAAAAAGTAAAGAAAATATCCGCTCGTCAATATATTTTATGTTAAAATAACTTGTTACATTCAAATATTTATACGGTTTTATATCATTTCATAATTTTATATTATGAATCTTGTTCCTATAGAACCTATATATTTTTAAAGTAACGTCTACAATTAATAAAAATACAAAAATTTTATGATAGTAAAGACGATCATGTTAAAATACTTCATTCAAGATGTAGTAAAACTGAATTCGTAATGGCGAAATATATCGTTTATGCTTCCAATATTAAGCTATCTTAATCCTCAGAGACATTACTGACTAAACTAATTTAATTATCACAGTTCTAAATCCGCCAATGACTGGCTTCTAATGAACAGCTGCTTAATTGTTCAAAACTTAGTAATAATTAATCAATGAACAAAGGTCGGATGGAATTAGTGCGAATAAATGATAAATTTTACATGTACTTTTATTAAGGTAATAAATTATTTGCATAAGTTATCAGCCATTCATAAATTCTTTAAATTAAAGGAAATTACATTCATAGCTTAACTCAATACGTAATTAAAATAAACGGATACTATGATCAGACAACTATGTCCTACTGCTACCCTACCTCTCTATAGATATTTGCTGAAACAGTTATGTATTTTTTCAAGTATTATGTAATTTAAATACTATTATTTTTACTTGTAAGCTATGTAACTATTAGTATTAACATTTTTTTATAGTTGGTACGATATTTAAAAGATTATTTTAATATGTATAAGTTTACAAATTCATAAACAAAATAATTCTCATGATTATTATACAAAAATGATTAAATTAGTTGCAGTAAAAGTTATTTAAACTTCATATGATGTAATACAATTTCAAGATTGTCAACAAATATATCTAATCGTAACGAGATCTAAGATTTTCGCGAGTCATTTAAATAAAACTAATATATTTTAGGATTTACTACGCGACTTTATTTATTTACTTATTACTTTAAAACTACATAATCCCGACGTTTCGGTTACTTTCCATTAACCGTGATCACATCTCGTGTGCCCGTCTCGATTGCTGGAAAGTAACCGAAACGTCGGGATTAGGTAGTTTTAAAGTAATAAAAAATCAGGAAGTAAATCCGAAAATATATTAGTTTTATATATAATCGTGATAAGTTTATTTCTTAGTCCAAAGGCCTCTCACCTACTAAGAATCCTTTGTCTATTTTTACAATATAATTTTTATACATGTGGATATTATTATATAATAATCATTTTTTCCTCGAAGAGTACGAATCGGCCATGTTTACAAAGTACTATTTACCGTATCAAGAGTATGTTTCTGTCATGTATCTATCTTTACATCAAGTTTGAAATTACACACGACACTAGTCTTATATTTTTTCATAAGTCATCGTAAAAGGTCGTAGAAGATAAATGTGAAAACTTTTGGCATTTATATTAAAGATGCAAGCTCGGAATCAGTACACTGACAATTATAGAAATAATTTGTAACTAGCTCGCTAACTAAGTTTAGCTTCTAATAAAGCCGAGTTCTAATAAAGAATTGAATATGAAATATATGAAATTGTTACATTTTCTATCACATATTTGTTGAACAGTGATTTATGACTCGCATTAGAAACCGTTAAAGCGTAGCATGGAAAATAGGATGCAATTTCATTCTTACAATATTTCATTACTATACATTTATAGTCTTTAAAGTTAAAACAATAAAGACGATATTTCATTGAAATGTCTTTCCACACACCACCGTACCACTCTGACCGCACGCCGGCGTAGAGATAGTTGTTATTAGTCAAAGTCGTGTATTGAAGTAAACAATGGGGAAACGAGCTGACCATATTATAGTTCGGTAAACACATTACTCATCTGTCACAGAAACTTTACAAACTAAAATTTAAATTATTACCCTGTGAATATGTCTCTAAATTTTAAATAATTAGTTGTTTAGTATATGCATACTAGTCTCTTTGTTTCGGATGGTTACTAGAATTTCTCATCTAGCTCAAATAATGAAATAAATTATATATCTAAAAGTTATTATAGTTAATATTCTTTAATAGGACAAGCTGTATGGAGCCCTTTGAATTAAATGAAAAGCGTTAATGTTTTTATTAAAAAACGACGTGGCATAAAAACATTTTCATTATTTTAGTATTGCCATACTTAAAACTCTTAACATGTTAAAAAAAATATGTAAATTACTTATCTTTGGGGAACAAAACGTACCGTCTGTGTTACAAAAACAAAAATAACAGTATTCATAAAACCATAATGAAGGTAGGAAGTTTGAAAACTTCTTGAAGTCCATGATATTTATAATAAGAAACCCTAATTGGATTTATTTGAAGAGTATAAAAAACCCGAGAATTCAACGAAGTTTGGTTCCAGAAGGTGTAGTTAATTTTTATTATCACCATGAAAATTTCCAGGCAACCTATAATATTTTTTTCGTTATATTTCGCATTGACAATTTCTGACTAGCTATAAGTTTGGTAATTAAAAGTTGCCCGTTAGTGGTAACACTTGTTTTAAAGCGCGCCAATTTGCTGTCAAGCAAGGTTGTTTTAATGTTGGCCGTTGCTAAAATGTAATGTTATTTTTTTGTTAAACACTTTTCAAGTTCGTTTTAAAATTTTGTTTCATATTAATTCCATTCAAAGTAAGCAATATGATTTTAATACCGTCATTGTCGTTTAAACTCTTGGTTTAACGATTACTGCCCAACTCATATGTAAAGCCTGAATGGCATTCACGTTAATTCTGAATCGCCTTGTTTTTCAGTATTGTATGCTGTAACGTTCTAGTAGACTTTGATCAGGTACACTAAGAAAATTTCCATTGAGTCTAAAAAAATGTCCAAGCACCTTTTTTTTAACACTAACTCTTACTATTTTGAGGCGTTGATCCAAATAGAAATTTATTGTCCTATCACGTACAATACGGTTTAAAAAAATACTATCAAGAAAGCATTTTCTTTGTGGAATAACAAATTTGATTTGAGTGACTGCTAGAATAAAATGTTCAATAAGTTTTCATCTTTCTGCCAGGCACATAAGCCAAACAGCACTTAACCTTAATGTAAAAGACCGTTAATTCCCTCGAGACTTTTAATGCTTTTGTCACTCGAAAAGTCAAATAGGTTAGGGGTGAGACTTGGGGTCAGGAATTTTAATATCTTTTAAACATTGCGAAGTATCTTGCAATTGTATAAACATCAGTCACAAATATTACAGAAGATTTTTTTTTTTATTTCGAAAAACTTTCAAAAACAAACCAAAGAGCCTATAATTGAGATTAATATTATAATATAAAAAGTTATAGATTTGCTTTTGAGACGCTTCAGAGGCTTTAAAATAGTTTCCTTGCAGTTTTTGAACAAACCTATGATGAATTTCATTCCTTCATATTAAGAAAACTTTTAATAATTATAGTTTTAGTTTTTGCTTTGAAACAAACTCCATTATATTTACCATTATAATATCGCTTCACTTTCGAGTTGCACAAATGTGCCGAAACGCTACACTGCAAAAAGTTCCCTCACAATTGTCGGTCGGCCTAATTAAGAACTTCGCCTCGTTACTATCTAGTTAGCACAGTTCGTTAGTAAAACTCGGTTAGCGACAGTTACTCTCTGATTGTCGGTGAAAGTGACATTACTTTAAAGTTCGAATATTTTGCTTAAAGATTGGAAAAAACAATATAGAGAATTTAAAACAGATACAGTAGATTTTAAATTTATTTAAGGTCAGTGAAATACGCTCTTTGTTTTCGTTTCACAGCATATTTTAAATACCTGCACTGTATGGAAAACAGTGACATAAATATAATCCTTATAATTATTGCGGTTATAGGCGTAAAAGAAATAACTCTTTTTAAGCACCAATAATCTGCGTAAAACAGTTCCGGATAAAAAGCTCGGTTTTTGCTATATTCGTAAACTACTTTTAATACGCAGTATTACTGTTACAATATGATAAACCCGAGCTGAATATGTTTTCGATTGTAACTCTCGTATATCTTGCAATTAAATTTTATTACATGTAACTGATCAGATTCATGTGGTAGTTAACAATTTTACAAGATCCTTATAGATCATGCCATTATTATCAATTTTATCCTGTAAGATAAGTTTCGAAGAAATATTAAATCGAAAATATGTTACATACTATTCACATATTTTCACCTAGCATTAGTCAATCTCCAGATCATTAATTAAAATGACGTGGATTTTTTTTTCGTAAAGCGGTTTATTTGAAACTTTTTTGAATTATTTCCAAATCAGTATATTTAAAGAGTACGTTCACACATGAACAAACGTTTCGCCTGATGTATTACGTCAATCCAATTTATGAAAAAAGAGGAAATATTTCCAGTACTACATTAGTATGAATCAGTTGCTTTTGTTACTTTTCTTAGGCAAAGTGAATTTAACGAACTAAGTGTTGTCACTCTGACACCAATACTCAGAGCTTGAACCCACTATAAACTATACCTGGTTATAGAACTGGTCTCTACTTTAAAGTCTGTCCATAAAACCTTTTTAGAATACAAAAATAGTTTTCCTTCGAAAAACTGAATTATAGTACTACTACAAAAAACTACTACTACTACTCTAGACAAAGTATTTACTGGATACATTAAGTAAAAACTTTAACCTGGATTGAGTTCCTCTATGAAAAGGAATGCTTGATGTTAAGATTAGACTGAAGTGCTTTGTAAAAAAATCACATTAGGGAGGCAACGATTAATTTTTTTAGCTTGTGATGTTTCAAGCAAATATACTAAAATTCGAAAATTCAGAAATAAAAAAGATAATAAAACAATAAAGGATTTATTTATTTTGTTTTTCAACCTTTCAACTTTCAAGGGCACTCAGATGATTCTTTTAAAATATCACTGACAACTACAAACATCGCTGTTAATAATATTTAGATAAAAAGTAACAAATGAAAAAATGTTTACTATTTTAATCTATACATCCGAGAAGCCTTCAGCAACACCGCTCATGGCTACGAATTAAATAAAGTTTGCCTTAGCAAGAACGCTTCAGGATACAGTGAATAT
>DVQP01001019.1:0-17750 GCA_018231745.1 Danaus eresimus | reverse complement strand
AGCGATGGCCAGGTTCATACGAGCGTCATCTTGCTGCCCTGTGCCACAAGAAATTCACACATTGGCAGAATGACGTGAATATCGGACGATAATTGAATGAAAAACAAAATACGGTGTCATGTTCGAATTTTAAGTTTGGAAGTTTCTTATTAATTTCATTAAGTTGACAACAAAAGTAGTGGACTCACCATCATAGTATACTATGCCACCACATAAGTTATCGGATTTCAACATAGGGAATAATTCTAGAGTGTTCTTTTTAGATAGATAGTATGAGCTTTTCAAATTTCTGTCACCAGCCACCAAGTCGTACATCTTGATACCGAACCAGTAGTATGGGACTTGCCACCATCTGAGAACACAGATAGGTATAAAAGTTAGAAAAGGTATACACCATATTCTAGAAATATTTTGCAATGGCAATACCCACTTGTAGACTGGCAACAATATCGGTAACGGTCTTGTCAAATGAGGCGCGACTTCCAGCATATTGGCGCGTTCGTGTAAAGCTTCCTTCACCATTTTGTATTGTTCGTAGTCGAGCTGCATGATGGCCTTCTGCAAATAACGTACGCCGCCGTGAATGAGTTTCGTTGACCGACTCGATGTACCACTGGCGAAGTCGTCAGCTTCAACCAAAGCTGTGCGAAGACCTGCAAATAAAATTAATTTTATTAAGGTTTAGACGATAATAGATGTGGGTGCTGGAAAAATAAAAATATATATTTCTCTCCTACCTCTGGTGGTAGCGTCGAGCGCGCAACCAGCTCCAGTAGCGCCGCCTCCTATAATGAGGACATCATAAGTGTGTCCCGCCTGAAGGGTCTTGACCTGGTCCGTACGGGAGGGCAGGGGACGTTTCCTACGCTCAGACTTAGCTGCGACAGTTGTCGATTTGTACCACGACTGAAACAAAATATGTAAACAAATATTCTTTCCTCAAAAATATCTGAAGATTTGTAAAAAAAAACTAAGCGCGGAAGAAATTAAACTTCGAGTATATGAAAATCACAAATGGCCCTCCCATTTAGCACCCCTCCGTCTCTTTCTCTTCTCCCTCCCCAAAAACGTTGAACATTTAACGCAACCTTGTTGGAAGTCGCGTTAGAAGTTTCACTTTAAAAAAATATCTTTTCATTCAAAAAATCCTTTAATATTTGATAGTATAAGTAAAAAACAGTATTATTAATAATCATCGTTTAAATTCCCCGATAGCTCTGACATACAATAAAAACTACAAACTGTCACTAAGCAATATACTACGATTATTCACTCGAATGGGATTATAGTGATATATGTTTTATGACATAAATTTAAACATTTAATTAGGTTCCGATATAACATATGATAAAATGGAACACGTGTGGTCCGCGTGGGTTGGGAAGCCATGCCAATGTTATATTTTGTATGAACTCACTCCGGGCCTGTCGTCGGCTGAGAGGGCCCACGCCGCGACCACGGCGCCGGCTGCCCCAGCACCACACACGACCAGCTTCCTCCGAGACATCTGGAATACGTTACCGGGATATAAAAAAAAATAACAAAATATTATTTAAGATTTTCGCGAGCATTCACGAGCAGACGAGTACACGGTTGCTGCAAGTAACCGAAACGTCGGTAGTATGTTGTTAAAAATTATAAACACGGAGTAAACCCGAATAATATTAGTTGTAGTCAAGAAATTACAATAGTAGATACAACATATGTATGTGAAATATATTTCATAATAAGACACTTAGATTACTAGCAGACATCATAACACCTGTTTTATATAATGTATATATAATCATAGATTAATATTTATATATATCGCAATAACATATTATTTCATTATCTACATATTTTTATACAAGCCATTTAACCTGCTTTGCTAGGTTAAATTCGGATATTGTATTATCACATTTTTTTTGTATTTCCACGAGTTTGAATGTAACTTACTAAGTATGCGAAGGAACTCAGGAGATAAAAAAATTTAAAATAGAGCCCATAATGTCTTAGATGAAAGTCCCATTTAAATTCAAACAGACATTCCGAACATTTATGATAGATTTTATAACGTAATTATGGCGCAATATAAAGTCATATAATAATAAAATAATATAGTTTGTTATTACTATATAATACTATTACCGAGTATTATTAAAAAGCTGTTGAATTTATTGAAGTGTCATTAAAAATTTTTTTAGGGTAAACGCAATTATGAACCGGAAGCTGCTGACCGTCACGGTCAAGGTTACTCCTGTCACGAGTCAATGACGTTGACAGCTTAAATTGTCCGATAACTTTTTAATGTACCTAGTGAGCGGTTTTCATACTTCGTGTTTGTTTACGAAGTAAAAGAGAAAAATTATAGGACGAAATCTATACAGCATTCCATGGAAACACCGTGCGAGTGACGGATCAATCGCGTTGCAGGGAGAGGAGCTTTACCAGTGCCTGGGACTGGCGACCCAGGTGTGTGTTTACGGGACCCCTATCTGACGTTCGTCAAAACTTAAACGCTAGCCTTTACCGTCAAAGCTCTTCTATTTAGCTGTGATATTATCAAATATCGAAACATAACTTAAATTTTAAAAAAATAATTATGTACTAAATAAAAGAATAAAAAATTCATTGTAAAAACAACTATACCAATACTTAACATATTTTTTATTACATGAAGTCATAGTAAATACTTAATGAAAAATTCATCAACTTTCGGTTTGTTTGTATTATATAATATTCAATTTAAAAAATTCGTTAACCAATGCTTTACCGTTAAAAATACAGGTATTAAAATCTTTCCTTTTGTTTCAATAGCCTGCTTATTGTGTATAATTCCGAATACTTATTATATACTTTTCTTTCTCTGAACAAAGCTGAATGTCGAACGTTCAACAAAACTTACACAGGTAAACAGAGCACGACCTACATAGAGCCTTCACTAAAAATAAATACTTGTACAAGCATGAATGAATAAAACTCTCTCATATGTATTTTGATTAACATTGTATTTTTAAAACCTTTGTTCTGCACAAACTTCTTCACCTAGCTCATAAGAAATCGGACCAATGTAGGTCTGTTTTACGATTATATAGTTCCGTACATATAAACGGATAAACGCTGGTCGTTCAACAATTCATTGAAAAATATTAGAGAAGTGAGTAAATTGTACGACATTGGTAATAGGGGACTCCTTCAACTGTGACGTTTGAATAACGTTAGCCTCATATGTCGACATATATTTCGATATGTTTATAAAACCTATATAAGTATATCATCACAAAATGACGCTTATTATGTGATTTAACTACAAGTTACCGCTCTTTGAATTTTTCCTTAATTTTTTGAAAAGATATTGCTTCTTGACAGGTCTTGTGATTCAGCGGACAGACCGTTGTAGTTTTTAATTTCCTCGCGAACATTTAATTAAGAATAATATGAGGTAAATGTCCTTAAATGTAATAATACGACATATAATAAAATGTCGACATTAAAATACATAATATGATACACAGAAAAGACTATAATAATTCCGTATTAAAAGTTTGAAGTGTGCAACCCTACAATGATATAATTATTTAATTAAACACAATAAAATATCTGTATCATGCAACACTTGCTATCACGAAGGACGCCATGCACATGCATTTATTGACTTACATGTAATTAGAATGCGTCACATTATACGTCCAATAAATTATTACGTAATACACCCATTTATATAGTTTCCAATTAAATACAATAATAATAATTAAATATATTCCTACCATCTATAGAGTTATCCATACTGTAAAGATAAGAAATATAGAAATATAAATGTAGATTATATTAGATAATGCTTAATGTCATTTATAACTCTATAACTGGTGTACTTTAAATATTTTCTTATAATAAAAAATAGGTGTACTACAGACTCATATTACAAAACTATCGAATAAAGTTATGTTCTATTTGATAGATAATTAAGATATTAACTGAGTTATTCTAAAAGTAAGCAGACACGTTTAAGATTATTGCATCCGATGACTGATTACAGCGCTATCACATATCGGTAGATAAAGTTGAAGGAGTGAGTTTTATTAAATGATTATCACTTCCTATAACAGACTGATAAGAGGGAAACGCGACCGTGAACAACTGATATGTTTTAATCTGAATCACACTATTTACATACAAGCGGACACCCCCGACTCTGTCGTCATATAATTATGTTCTAAAATACAAGCGTTTTAAACAAAATTTAAATTAGAAAATAAAGGAAGATAAATTCACCCTATTCATGTAGATATATATATATATATTTATTTTTTTTTTCTCATAAAAATAACTATACGTTCTATTACTCAGAACTCGATTAAAGTAAAAAATATATATTATACTTTTATAGGTTTTATAATGATTAAAACGGATTTTAATGCTCAGTATGGTCATCGTTTTTAATTGTTATCAATATACAGACAATTACCCCAGATGTTCATTAAAAAATGAGAAATTAGAACTTAATTTTTTTTAAATATTACTTAAAGAATACAAATCAATTCCATAAACGTATCGAAAACATTGTAATACAATAATGTTTTTTTATTAAATTATGTTTAAAAAAATAAAGTCCTTATAATATGATTATAAGTGTTATAAAAATCGTAATCACGATTCCGTTACGTGAACATTTAAAAATATCACCGGAACGTACTCCCTAGTATTCAGCAAGGACGTTCGCGTGTCGTGTCGGTTGTAACGACATTGTTCTTAATTATGTCACAAACGGATTCTAAACGTGTTATATTTTTATTATTATTATTTTGGCAGCATTGCAACTAATTAAGATCCAATTGCATTTGCGCCAAAAGCATCCTAAGTGCCAAAATAGTTTTCATGAACTTTAAGGTGTTCGGTTGCGTTTGATTTGGTCTAAGAACGAATGTTATAATCAGATTCTAAGTCTAATATTGTATCATTGTGTCTGTCATCTTTAACACAAATAACATAAAAACTACATCAATTCTTGTAACATTATTTTCCACTTCATAAATTATTAAGTTTGTACCTTAAAATTATTTTTAAGTTTCTATGATAAATAGTAATTCCACTGAAACCTTCTCACCGCAGAGTTTGATAACAAGTTAATGGTAACTAGGTTTTAGCTTATCTATTCTAAATAACAAGGCGTGGTATGTCGAGCCAAAACTGAAATAGACCGAGCGGACAGAAAACATTGTTGTAAGTTTATAATAGCTGAAGAGCTCAGGTAATCGATTTTGTTGAAGGTGATAAAGAAACGTAAAAAAATAAAGTAACATAAAGTTGTCCTTACAACTTGACCTACTATACCGTAAGAATGACCTTGAGTATGACCAAATGATGTCATATACGAGCGATCAAGATTTAACATTAAATATGTCCTTCCTTGTATCGCGGTGAACTTGTAGTAATTATAATTTATATTAACAATTTTTTTTCTATACTGAAATATTAAAACAAATCATATCACCTTGATACCTTTCATCAAAGACATTTCTATCAAAATAGAAGTAGCATTTCCGAAACACAAAATATCAGAAAAAAAATCGGGAATTTCTTTTAATTATTTAATGTTAATAAATATTAAACCTTTTTTTTGTAATTTACTGTTGTTGTATTTTATGAAAATGTTTACCTTTTATTACGTTCGACCAGAAGACGAAAAGCAAAGGCGCATTAGTTACTCATATAAATAAAAACTAATTATATTCCACTAGGGCACTGAAGGAATTTCCTTGTTGAATTTAGATTTAAAATGTATCCCACGCTAGGTACTTATTTTATATTAACACGTCACTTTTGAGTTATAAAAATTAAGGTTACATCACTATTAACTTTTATACATAATGCTAACTCTAGTCGTATGACGTATCAATTCGTTTGATGAGACATCACTACACCAGACCTCAGGCAGCCCACTCTTAGAGCGACTGACTGACTATATTTATGTTAATGCGCATTATCTGTGTCGAGTGACATTCTAGGCTGAATTTTTGACCGAGAGCGTAACGAGGCGATCAATGGAGTTCTCGCAATTCGTTGCTAACTTCGTTTCTTAATAGTGACCTCTATTGATTTTTTAAAGTTTAAAATAACGTTACCTTGTTTTTTTTTGTTGTTAGCCTCGGTTTCATAACTAATAGAAAAATAATGTCAATTATTTAAAAGTATGATTACTTTTCCAACGTTTATGTTTTCCATAATATAGTCTTGTTTTATTTTATTACATACGAACAATCATTTTGTCTGCGTGGTCCTTGGTATTATATTTAGAAAGAAAAGAATAAAATTACGTATCTACATATTATTTGTTAAAAATTCATCAGTGACATCTATCGTCTGTGTTACGTGTCTTTATACTACATTAATGAAAAAACTGATGATGAAGGGTTTTCCTGCAAAACTCCACAGAAATTTGAACACAAACTACATCGTTGAGCGCATTATAAATAATTTTGATAGATTAAAGTGCAACAAATAAGTATACAAACATTCGATTTTATAAATAAGATTAAAATATGTGGTAATAAAAGCGGTTTTTGTATGATACTAATACTTCTATTATCCAATTATACAACATAAGCGTGGAAAGAAACGTCAAGTCCCGCGCAATCTTCATTTACCTTAAGACGTCTTTTAAAGTTGTCATATTAATTTGCTCCAAGAGTTTATTGCCATTGTTTGAAACATTATAATTATTCAATGTAACAACCATTTATATTTGATGTCCGTTTGGTTGAAAAACATCGCGAATATTTAAATTTACCAAGGTGTATAAAACATATAATGAAACTAAAAACAAAATATTTAAATTTTCCTTGCACAAAAGAGAGCCTCCCCTATCCTCCTTCTCATTCCCAAGTCATTGACAAATAATGAAAAACAACGCTCCTGATGTCACATGAAATTTGTAAAATGTATATTAAATCTCAAGGAGTTGAAGTTGCTGTTTTTAGTAACACTAATGATTAGCATAAAAAGACGCAGCCGAAGTATTAATATAAAAAATTACATCAGAACCAGAGAAATACTATATGTTATGATAATTTATTTATATTTTTATCTCTAATAGGGATTTTGGAAACTAGTAGTAAAGAATAAAACAGTTTAATATATTTTATTGAGATTAAGTTAAGCATTTTTGTGACAATTCAATCACTTTTCTTTCTTCTCAGATGACAGAGAGTTGTAGAGCTTCGTAATTTCATTGATGATGACGCTCTGAACAACTGTTCCATTGTTGTCAATGTAATTAGCAAAGGATTTGTTTACAGTAGCTTCCCGGGTCTTGCCATTTGCATCACGCATTACTAGAACTAGACTATATTTGTCATCATGCCTGAAAATAAATCAAATATGTTTAAACATGTATTTAATTTGTAAATAATTAATATGCTTAAAGATAAAGTTTTCATGTCACCTATAAATAATATTTTTCAATCACTTAAGGCATGTTTATGATATTTCAGCAACATATATATGTCAATTAACTTATCTTAACAGAACAAATGATTTGTGTGTTGATATATCATATACTCGGCAAAAATAATATACTTATATATGTAATATAGTAAATAATTGTGGTATTTACTAAGTAGAGATTATTTAGTCAGACTTTAACAATATTTTTCCTGTCCATTTTGATGTTACATGTTACATAAAATTATTATTAAATTATTTAACAAATGCAATTTTAATAGATTTTATTTACTTTTTACAAAAAAATAATAATATAATCATCTATTAATAATTATTATTTAAAATTTCTTTCAGTATAACTTTACAGCATAGCACAATTAGAAAATGATTGCATTTATAATAGAAAATATAAAATGATAATAGTCAAAATAGAGAAATATCTCCAAATTTAAATAAAATTACTAAATCTTCTACTTCATTAATTATAAATATGTATTATATTGACACTTACTTTTTAACATACGAGCTTGCTTCCCAGACTCTCGAGTTGTTTCCCGTTTTCTCTTTAGCCACAACAAAAATGCCTTTTTCTTTGAATGTAGTGTATAAAGTTAGGATGCTCATTAGTATGAAATATGAAGATACACAGATGATGAGGACGAGTCTGAAAAAGATATATATACATTATGAAAGTATGAAAAAAATGTATACTCTTGTATGAACTATGTTATTGGATACATTATTTCTTTATAAAATCCCCTTGACATACAAATAAATAAATCCTACAATTCATTTTTAATACTAAAATAATTTTTAATAAAATGCTATAAAAATTTGTTTTTCATAGTTTTTCTATACATCTAATTGTTCCGTTTAATTTCTGAGATAGGAAGACCAATTTTGATGAGAGTATAGGATGAGAGTTGATAGCAAGAGGAACCTAAGCTACCTTTTATTATAGAAATATATTATTTTGATTAAAATACAACATGAAAATACTAAACAACTCTGATAAGTTATTAGCAGATAGATATTCTTAGGCAGTTGTATGTATAATTGACAATTATTAATTGTGTGTACATAAATATTTATGATAAACTATATAATGTGTATGTGATTAAATAACTCACTTGGACTGCGGGAAAGGATACAGATAGTCCCAGAGTAAAGCATACAGGGCCACTCCTACAGCTAAGGCACATAGAAATAACCGTCCATCAATCAAGGCAAAACTCTCCTTACATTTCAGCTCTCCGGTAAACACCTGGTTAAATTTTTAAGTCTTGTTTAAAATGAATAATAACTAACAAAATATGTTGTTTAAGAGTATTTGTATGCATAATGTAAATTTTTGTTTTTACTACATAGTCTCATTTGTTAGGAGATTAATTATTATTGCCAGTTATTTACCTCTCTGATTGCATCATCGATGGCATTTTTAGCAGCGGCTCCATCCCATTTGTTGATTTTAACAACCTGAAATGTAATTTTATTTTACACTATAAAACCAGTGAGACATTTTTTGAGACTGTTTTTTACTTTACACAGTAAATAGGAATCATAAAATTATATTCTAAGATATTCGATAGAGGTCTTCCTTTGAGAAACCACATAAAAAGAAGTTACTTCGTTTTAAAAGTACAAAATATATTTTTCTCGGATAATATAATTTCTAAATTAAATTAAATTTGATATTTATGTTATTTATTTTTAAATTCAACTCTGGCACTTTAAATGAATGCCGATACAACTAAATTATTATAATACTCAAAACGGCAACAAGAAAGCATAAGTATGGTAACAGTGACGTGTCCATTAGTATTCGTGACAATTTTAAACTATAAATAAGCTATACCTCTGGGGTTTCGTTCACCATTTCTGCAATATATATGTTCAATTGAACAGGTTTAATAGAGATTAATTGTTTTTAAAATCTTCACTTATAACAGACTCCGGCTGCATTAATAGGATTGCAAATGTCGCTTACTGACATTTGCCGTTTGACATTCATAATTTAAGGCTAAAACATGGGCAACACACGTCATCAGCTTCCTTTAACACAGAATAAAACAGAAACATGTTTTCAATTATATTTAAAAAATTGTATCAAATGAAATTTAAAATACTGTGATGATTACAAGCGATCGATTCAATAAAAATTATTTTAATGTTGTGTTGTGTTTATATATCATAACATCATATAATATGCAAAATTTTACCAGCCTACGTAACTGTATCGTTTTTAGTAATAATTTTATAATATGAATAATTATTTACCAATTAGCGGAAAGATTATTTTAAAATTAAAAGTAAAGATTTTTTTTAACTTGTGACAATTCTTACGTAAAGTTGTGACTTACGAACGGAAACCAAGTCTCACAACAAATTTAATGATGGATGCCAATAAAAAGTAATGGATTTATAAAAATGAAATTGTTGTTTGTAGCATTTTAATTTTATTGTGTTAAAAACTTGTAAGTATTGTGTGATTTTTTGATACATTATGATAACGATCCCTTCGAAAGTCCATACGTATGATGATATTTAGTCAATTCAATTAATAATACTTTACAGGGACGACAAACCGGGTGTTACGCTTAGTGGTTTTAGAAATAATTGTAGTACTTTCCTGTACATATATCTTGACTGAAAGAATAAATTCGTTGATTGATGATTATAATTTTAGCTACGTTTACAATACAACAACAGTGTGGCATTGACAGACAAGTAACGATCGAAGGAGGTCAATGTGTCTGCCGTATATTTGCTGGGCATGTTTTTTAACTGTATGTCTTTGCTATTGTTTACAGGTTGTCCAAAATGGCAAAGAGGAGGAAGCCCGCCAGCAGCGTCCCCTCGCGTAGATCCAGTCGACGCGGTAGACAGGGAGATGGAAGTATCGCAACAGTCAGTCAGCCTTCTACCTCCAATGGACCTACTCCTGAAACGGCCACTGAAGATAAACCACCTTTAGAAAATATGAATGAAGCCTCAACTGAACCAGGGCCTATTATAAAGACTCTAGATTTAACTACAAAGCTAAGCCAAAGCAGTGCAATGCAGCCTGTTGTAGCTTTGCATAAGAAGTTTGGCAAATACAGGTGTTTATTCAACAGTGAGGATGGATCTATCAAAAGATATGAATTAGGTAGTGAAAGTGAAACAAACAGTAGTGAAGAGATTAGAGTCATTGATTTAGGTACTGGCTCGGAATCTGATTCTAATGCTGCATTGGATATTCAGTCTGATATAGTAAGTGGAGCATGTTCTAGTCCTTTAGAATCCCCTAATAACCATTCTCAGGATAATGTTGACGAACTCAAACCGGATGAATCTGAAAAAGCATCAGAAAATGATAATACCTCTGAAAAAATGTCTGAAATATCAATTCATCTTGAGATGGAAACTCCAACAGAGCTAGAAATTAATGTTCCAGAAGAGGAACAAACTCAAGAAGGTCAAGCAGAAGTAATGAATCATACCGATAATGAAGAAGTGAATGAAAATAATCAAGAAATAACACTGGAAGAACAACTAGAGTATGGGGATGACGATGAAGTCATAACTATAGTGCAAATTGTTGAAGATGACAATGCTGAACTTTATTATAATATAAACATTGGAAGCCCCAAGGAGGAGGAACCAGCGGAGGATGGGAATATGGAAGAAAATAGAGATGCAGAATTCCAAAAGGACTTTGCTATGTTAAATATTGTTAATGTTGACTCTAATCCAAATTCACCCATGGAGTGTGCAGAAATCCATGACTTAACAACACCTCCTTGTAATACACCCGATCCACAGTCAATAACGGAATCATTGGCAAGACCCGACCCAAGCCTGACACCAAGTTCCACTCTCTCTGACGATAGCAACTGCTCCAGGGTCACTGAACCCACAACCAATAACTCTAATGATTCATCAGAGTCTTCACCAACTGGAGTTAGGAGATCGAGTCGTATAAAAACTATAACTACCATGAAACAAAAGACAAAAGGGTATGGTTTGGTCAAAACTCCATTAAAGAAAGCTTTGATAACACAAACCAAATTGAAATTGGAAGAATTAGGATCTGACAGTCAGGAGAAAATGGAACTACAGAATAGTGCTAATCCCTTGACATTCCCCATTCCATCCGAGATGCCGGTTAAAGTCAAGTCCCGATGGCGTAGGTCTAGTGAGCTAGAAATGGGAGCAAATTCTCCCGCCAATTCCCCATTAGCCAGTCCGAGTCTACCTCAAAAATTACCTCTTCTGGAAGAGGTCCCTAAAGTCGAGGAGGACATTGTGGAAGAACCATTGAGTAAAGAGGCATATGATAAGATTATTGAAGAACGAATGAGTCAATACCACCATTTGGATGAAAATGAATATCTGTGTGAGAGAATGGTTAGCAGAGAAACAAAGAAAATGATCTGTGATTGTTTTATGACTAAAGAGGAATTGGAAAGAGGGGAGCTTGCTTGCGGTGAAGATTGTTTAAACAGATTGCTCATGATTGAATGGTAGGTGGGCCTTAACAAGCACTTGTCTATTAATTCCATATGTATTTTGGGACATCTTTGATATTTGACAAATGTTTTCAGTAACTCAAGATGTCCGGTTGGGGAAAGATGTACAAATAGAAGGTTTCAGAAGAAAGAAAATGGACCTCTGAAGGTATTTTATGCTGACAAAAAAGGTTGTGGGGTCGAGGCTACCTCAGATATAACAAAGTAAGTTGTGTAACCAAATTAATAATTACATAAGTGAATTTTAAGTTTGCATATTAAGTTTTATAAATATAAACAATAATCTTCAATCTAATGATCACCACAAGCTATGATTCACTTAGCGATAGGAATTAGTTTTGCGAAAGCTTATTTTACTCTTAAAATAAAGCACCAGCGAAATTTTTTATATCCAAATTTTATTGAAACTAAATATATTTATAATAATTGTACAGTCATACATCTGCATACAACCCGACATTATGATGTGTTGATTGCAATGATTTTTTTCCTGTTATCTGTTGTTTTATATTTGAATTTCCTTAATTATATCATTTTATTTGCAGTGGCGAATTTTTAATGGAATATGTAGGCGAAGTGCTTGATTACGACCAGTTTTACAAGCGCGCTCAGGCTTACTCCGACGACAACAACTTACATCACTATTTCATGTCGCTGAAAGGCGACACTGTTATCGACGCGACTCTGAAGGGGAACATATCGAGGTTCATAAACCACTCCTGCGAGCCCAACGCCGAGACACAGAAGTGGACGGTCAACGGGGAACTCAGGATAGGCTTCTTCAGTAAACGAGAAATCGCCGCAGGGGAGGAAATCACCTTCGACTATCAGTTCCAAAGATTTGGGTGAGTTATTATTGGTCAGATATATATTATTTGTTTAATAACTACGTGTATAACAAACATGGAATTTTTTGTGTAGAAAAGTAGCTCAAAGATGCTATTGCGGTGCCGAAAACTGCCGCGGATGGATAGGTGCGGAACCGGACTCTGATGACGATTACGATGAAGAGGTATTATACTCGACGAGAAATTTTTAATGTCAACCAAGCATGGTTTTAATATAAATCATGATTTTAGGAGGAAGAAGACGTGACAACCTCAAAGTCGGGCACTTCAGAATCCTCTGAGGACAAGCATGCTGTGAACGCTGCAGACCAGGTCCGGCCGAGAGTGCGGAAACCCAAGAGAGACAGGAAGTATAAACCTAAGTCTGGAGACTTAGTACAAGATGCTGATGTGAGTACTAATCATCCACACGCTATTTGTCACTGAAGTATGTCCACCTGTAATATAACAATTCTTTAAATTCTCATTAATATTTATTCATTAATTTCAGATCGAGGAGGACCTTGAAGCGCTCGGTCGTACTGGTATTAAGAACCAGGCTCACACTCTGCGGCTATCCCGTACGGTGGTCCGCGCTAAGACAAGGCGCGCACAGACGTCACTGCTGCGACTACTGAGAGACGCGCACCTCCCGTGCCGCAGACTGTTCCTTGACTACCGCGGCCTCCGGCTGCTGGCGCCCTGGTGTAACGACGCTCCTTTGAACTTCAGGTACGTACATACTTTCTGCTATACTACTGTCACTATTACCTATATTATATATTATATGTTTGTCTAATTTCATTGTTTATATATTATTTGTTACAGATTGGAAATGCTCCAAACTGTTGATCGTCTACCGATCACCAATAAGACGATGGTCCAGGAGAGTCGTTTCTTCACGATCGTGGAGCGATGGCTCAGTTCCTCGGACGCTCCTCCGGAACCGGTCTTCATTGATGAGGCCACAGGTTAGCGTTCTTTGATAAGATTTCATAAAAACATAGTTTCTATGGCTCAAGCCAGACATGAGTCCAAGCCATTAATAATGAAAATTATGTGATATTGTAGGCTTACCGGTAGAACTTCCGAGACCAACTCCAGACGAACCCATCACACCAGAAAAGACAAAAGAAAATGCAGCAATGTCTGAAAAAGTCAAAGATCTCTGTAACCAAATGATTGAAAGATGGTCCAGTTTAAAGGTACGGGTGTCTTAGGGGAATTTATGTAAACATTATAATAAAATTGATAATGTACATGTTTTATTGTTCTTCAGGAGGTTTTCAAGATACCAAAGAAAGAGCGGATACAGCAAATGAAAGAACATGAGAGGCAAGCGAACGTCGAGAGGCGAGCAGCTGATTCCAGCGGTACGAGAGATCGAGATAGAGAAAGGGACAGGAGGGACGAGAGGGACAGAGACAGGGATAGACGAGATGAGCGAGACAGGGAGAGGGACAGGGACAGAGACCGCGAGAGAGAGAGGGAGAGAGACAGGGACAGGGACAGGGAGAGGGAACGGGAGAGAGAACGAGAGAGGGACAGGTATAGAGACAGAGACCGGGATAGAGATAGAGACGACCGCGACAGGAGAAAACGGAGAAATAGTCCGGAGGGAGGAAGGCGCAGTATAAAGTATTATTATTATTATATATACATGGTGTTATAACATTCGTCTACTTCACAATGTTAATATATTGATATGGTTATAGACTGAGCGAGCGAGTGTTAGCAGCGGTGCCTCCTATCAGTAAGGAGGAGCGGCGACGCGCGTTCGCGGAAGCTGCGGCCGCCGCCGACGAGAGCAGGAGGCAGAGGGAGAGGGAACACGCGCAGGCCTGGCACTACTCGCATTGGCCGCAGGACGCGTTCGCACAGGTGGTACACACGCGCACACACACACACACGCACACATCCCGTAGTAGAGACTGGTACAGCTTTGGCAAATGTCTATGTCGATTGAGAAATATTTCTTGTGAGTTCTGTGTTCTTTCCTCCGTATGATGTGTTACTCAGCTCTCCATTATGTTTCCGATCTTTTCTTCATTCATCTCGTTTGTCTGATGGTAGATCACTCCCTTATTTATTAGTCTCCTTGGGCATTATCTGAAATGGTGAATTTACCCCGCTCTCCGATCCTAAGGACATTTTTTTCTTAGATTGACAAAACTATAAATTGTAGAAATAACTTTGAGCATCCATAATAATAATTCTATTTTCGTGTCATACAAGTTGCAGCTGCTTCTGTATTTCGTCCGAAACAATATTTAGTACATTTTGCCGTTAGTGATTTTCAAGTGTTACAATCCCTGTACTTATCGTTGTTGATAGAACGGCCCAAAATATTTATTTAATATGATTATTTTGTTTTCATCTAAGTTTTGAAGTTTATTTGGTGATATGAATATAAAATGATCGGTTGCAGATGTTTCCCCAAGGCATGATGGGTAACGGACCGAACATGATGGGCGGTGGACCGAATATGATGAACGGCGCACCGAACATGTTGGGGGGAGGTCAGAATATGATGGGCGGGCCTAACATTATGGGGCAGATGGTCCCTGGGATGTTACCGGGAGTGATGCCGTCAGAGGTCTCCAATGAATGGATCGGTCCCAACGGAGAATTCCAAGGCCCACCCGGGTTTTGCCAGCCGTTCCCTGGACCACAGTCGTATTGCCTGCCCCAGTCTAAGTGAGTTGTGTTCAGTAGTTACTGCCGCAGTCCATTGTTTCAATCTAGAAACTATAATTCGACATGTGTTTGTCAAAAATAATTGAAAATAATATTGTGTAATGTTTGTTCCATGTTCAGTATGATGGGTCTACCCGGATTCGGTATGAGTGGTTTTATGTTCGGTCAACAGCTGCCGGGCGCCTTCCCGCCCGCCCAGCCGGCTCTACAACAACCGCAGCAACCTCAGACTGTCACAGATAAGGTAGCGGTGCATTACAGAAACCTTAAAGATACTTCTAAATACATAGCCAGATATAAGGACACGATAGCTTAAATGTTAAAGTGACTGAACGGATGTTCCGGATGTTCCAAGTTCAAAATCTGCCCGTGTCAACATTTTTGATTAAACAATAGTTTCTTTCGATTTTATTTCTGACATCAATTATTTTGATCTATAATTTTATAAGTGGTTATTTATGACAGGATTTAACTATTAACTTCCTACTTGTCATATACTATGAGTGCAATAAAATAGCAATCTATCAGTAAACAACATTTAATATTTACTAAAATTTTGCAGCTGCTGTGCTATAATAGACCTTCAGAAGTGATGATTAGAGAATATTCTTGGTAGAGATTTTATTACATGTATATTACATCAGGACCTGTATATAATGTAATATTCTTCAGGAGCCGCGGGGCGAGCCTCTTCTGCCGTCGATGTGGCGGAGCGCCGTGGACGGTCGAGGTCGCCGGTACTACTACCACGTGAAGCTGAGACAACCACAATGGCTGCCACCGCCACCACCACAAGGTAGGGAATGCAATAAGGACATGAATATTAGTAGGCCTAATGTTTGATATTACCGTACCACCCGATTATAGCGCGGATCTGCGAGATGTTGCTAGTTAATAAATGTCAATGAAATACTTGCAGAGGAAAGTTCGTCTGAGGAGGAAGTGGAGCCCATGACCGCCCTGGAGTCCGCTGTGATCGGGCGGCCGGTTAAGGGGAAGCTCGTTGAGGGGGTCAACGGTATTTACGAAGGTAACACGGGCTCATACAAATTACAATTTTTATATTATGTAATAAACAGACATAAAATGTGTATGTAAACATCAAAATAGAATTCTTTTGAAAATTCATACCAATCAAATTGTATTATTGTAATGGTATTATCTGTTTCATCAATCTACTTTAACCTCTTAAAGCTTATGGTATATGTGAAGAATGTAAATTATGTATATATTTCTGTCTTAATCTTCAGTTATCAAAGAGGATCCTCAGAACGGCCTCATTCCAGATCACGCGTTACTCAACCTGAAGCCGCGCAAGAGAAGGCCCGGCCTGGTCACTGAGAGGCCTATCAGTGTAAGACTAAAGATTACTTCACATATGTCTCAGAAAACACATTACTGATATTTCAATGAGATAAAAGCAAATTAATCTAAACGTATATTAATAAGTTATGTGCATATAATTGTTTGAATATATTTTATTATATACAATCTGTTCCCCACAGCCGAGAACCGAAGAGGACAAGTTGGCCGGACGTATGGAGGTCAAGAGATACAAACAAACCAAAGAGAAGTTACGGAGAAGAAGAGAGAAGCTACTGCAGAAGGTGAAGATGTTGACTGACAGGAGACGGAAAGATATGAAGGTAGGTGTCATTATGTATATACAAGGCTGGGTTCAGGTGCCTTGGATCTCAATCTCATACTTGGTAGTGTTATGTTTGGCCATTACCAGAATGATGATAATAAAAATGCCATCTGAGCTGAGATCAGGCTGTGTATACAAGATGATGTTTAAGGCTAGGACACATTAAAATAATACTATGTTATTATGTTGGATTGATATCAACATACATATATATCATATGTTTTATGTTCATTAAAACATATAAACGAGATCTATATACAAAAGAAAGTTGTATTAGTTACACCATTTGTAACTTAAGAACGGCTGTAGAGATATGGTTGGAAATTGGCAGGGAGATAGCTTACAACTAGGAGACGGACATGGAATATTTAAGTCTGTTAGATAGAAAAAAAATCTTAATGAATTTCAATATCTAGTTATTCATGGCCTCTAAGACGGAATAGAGTTCGCGCGGTCAGCTATACATTTTAAAATTAATTCAGATGAAGTCGCGGCCAAAAACTAGTAGTACATAATACACATTCCATGACAATCATATGAAATGAAAGTAATTAAATATTATTGTTATAAACATATGCAGTTGACACACACTACACTGAGTGTTGTATGTCTTACCTGTCATAGAATGCATCACACATCACGCAT
>DVQP01001018.1:0-17753 GCA_018231745.1 Danaus eresimus | reverse complement strand
AATGAGAATAAATAAATTTAGTACATAAGTAAGACTGCTTAATTGTCTAAAACTTTTTGTTTATATCTGTTGAGAGAAATTCAGTTCCTCGAGATTCGTTCGCATGTCTGATGCATGACCATAAAAATTAACGCACCATAGAATAAGCAGCCTTGGCAACGGTTTCCAGAATATTAGGTCAAGAAATACAAGGTTTTTGTGACAGACATGTTTATAGTTCGACATTAGCGGGATCCTAAACAAACACAACCTGTTTACATTCATTTTTGAAATTAAAATAAATAAATAATAAAAAGCTAATTGGCGATAATACTATAAACATTTTTACAAATTGCTAGATCTAAGTTTAGTAAGTACTTTTAGTTTATGCTGGATTAAAAAAAAAATTCGCTTGGCACGCTAATAGCTCGAACGTGGCGTGTTTTTTGCGTTTTTGTATTCCGAAGTTTTTGCCAGTTTGCACCAGGAGCGCAGCGAGGGCGAGGAGTCTTCGCGGTCTTTCAAAATAAACGGCTTCCTTTAACATTCTGCTGGCTCGGTAGTTTCGTTCGCTTCAGTATTTTTAAAACGGACAGCGCCCCCTGCGGCACACGCGGGGCTGTCACCCCATCACCCCATCACCCTGCACCCTGCACCCTCACCCCAACGCCCACACACAGTAATACCATAACGGGTGCGAGCTATGACGAGATTATCTACGTACGCGTATATACCCATACAAACGCCGCTATATACATGTTGTACATAGGTAAATAAGCGATAACTTGTGTATATAGCAGCATTGATTTACTGGGCCGGACGCGGACTGTCATCGCGGCGATCACAATTACATGGTATTAAGCAAAAATTAATCAACCTACCATTGTCATTCTGCTTTCCTTGTTCGTAATACAACGGCATATATAACACGTTACATCATTAGCAATCAATTATCAGCTTAATAATTAAATCACTTATACCTATTTTGTGTTCAGATAGATTCAAACAATTTTATGCCGTGGGTCAAAGCGGGATAAAAATAAACAAAAAAAAATGTCTTCCAAATGATATTTGACAGAAACTAGCGTTTATTAATTGTACAAGGGTTACTTACTGTATCAAACACAGAGATATTCACGAGATGGTGGCAAATTAATAAATAATTGAAATGCTTGGGGGGCGCTAGGTGGCTAAGAATCAAGCTGCGAGTTTAAATGTTTGCTAAGAGGGTATGTACGACACATACATACACCAAGCGAACGATTTACGACCAAAATAATATACATACAATAAGTACTTGTAGAACTATATTATAATGATATAATATAATATGGAATAAAAAATGTTCTCAAAGCAAATGAATGAAAATATTCCATATTAGAAAAACTAAAGAATGAAACTACATCTCGCCATGTTCTGTAAGCTGATGGATATGAAAGTTTAATTTGAAATACTATGAAATGTACCTTATTAGGCTCGTGTTCAACATTGTATTAATTCCCTTAGAAGGGGGAGTCGACCTCGAAAAACCGAAGAGGGGTTACACTGACGAGAAATTCTCAAAGCACTTCCAACTGATCAACTCAGAGACATTATGATGACTCCGATTTGCGGTTAAAGACAAATATTAGCGAATATTTTTATTATATATAATAAATAATTTGAAAATGGAACAATACTATTATAAATATACAGTAATTTAAAATCCGAATCGCAAATAATTTTTTGCTTACAATATAAAACAAAAACGGGAGAACGTAATAAAAAAAAAATCAAAGAAAATATCCAAAAAGTGTAAACACAATGTTTTAAAAACTCAACGATGTACTCCCAACTGTTGCTCAAAGCTCACAAAAAGTTTTTAATGGCTTTCATTAAAACAATGCTCAAATTTAAAGTCGTTTCTACTTCTGCCAGTATCTGTATTATAATGCATATTTAACTGATATTAAAAATAAAATGCGTGTAGGAGGGAACTAAACGCTGTGGAGTATACGGAGCATTTAAATTCGGGGCTGACAGAAACTTTGTAATGTTACTTTAATTTACTGTTTTTAAAGTTATTGACAACTAGAATTAAAACTAACTCTAAAAATATATAGAGGAACATGTAATATGTACATAGGTAATACACGTGCAGAACTAAATTCGAATAGACAAACCAAATTTTTGTTATCACCCTAAATAAGAAGATATTTTACTTTAAGTCCGCTCTAACATTTTGCTAGGTCTATGATCTATAGTTAGCGTAACAGGACATAGAGAATCACTTCGGGATTGCCATTCCGACGGCCGAGTCGAATAAAAATATTGTTTTTACTTATCTCAGTGGGGGTCGAAGAAGGGTTCCGGGGGGTTGGGGGGTTGGGGTTAGTGGGCGTAATTACTTGGAGCAGACGGCCCAGGGGTTTACTGGCTTCGTGGTACGATTTTGTAACGCAACGGAATATTCTTAATATTCTTTATCCCTACGTATTCGATTACTATATCAGCTACTTAGAGCCATTGATATGTACATCCACGTAATTAATCTGATACTTTTATTCACACTAATTATTCTGAATGTTGTCTTTGTGTAGAAATTGTATGAATCAAGAGCAACTAATATTTTTCTGACTGCCAAGTAACCGAGACGTGGGGAGTTTGTAGTTTTTTAAATAATAAAATATGAATAGTAATAATAAAATATTAGTTTCATTTAAATCAATACTCTCCAGAGTATTTGATTACATTAAATCAATTAATCATCACGTATTTATATATTGATGATTATGGTATAATATTTAGCAGAATTCGTTGTAATAACCTTGAAGTGGAATCATTATATCGATTACCGCCTATATAATGCTGGTGTTAATGTTTAAAACGCATTTAATGCCATAAAAAAGTTAGTTGACTGTATGAATTTCTATTAAAAGTTACTGCATCAGATTCTGTACTATAAAAGTAAAGGCTGCGTCACCTTTTATAGTATATTTACTGTTACTTCAATGCAATTCCGATTAGGTTAAATAACTTGGCGGGCAACATTACATTAAACCTCCGTTTAAACAAAACAGACGTTAAATATTATAACGGACGGTTAAAGCGAATGTTTTAAATGTAGTTTCGTGCAATGAATGAAGCAATGAACGCGAGTGAGTTAGTAACAATAGTTTTATTGGAATAAAAGAATACTATATACTATAATAATATTTGACTATGAAGCTGGGAGACGTGATATTGAGTTATATTAACTTAAACAAATTATACGAATTAATTGTAGGGAGAGGAAATATTTGAACAAAACCATTATAATAGTGTAGGAGTTAATATTCAGATATTGGCAGAATATATTCTACTTGTTAACAGAACGCCCAAGACGGATCTATAAAAAGAGGTTTTAATCGAACTCTTATATATAAATGTAAATAATTAGATAGATGGAAAAGTTCAAAATCTTTTTGTTTCTTCGCACGGATAAAAATGTGCGGTGGGGAATAGTTACGATCTGTGTGTTGTGGAGCTATCGCCGGGACATGCAAACTAACAATGTAAGGAATGCGCGTTGAATAATACAACGGGCTTCGAAGGCTTATTTACAAGTTACACTTAAAATAAAATTTATTGCTAAACAAACATACTGTTTGTTCATCTCAAAGGTGATAAGGATATAGTGAAAAGTAGACATGTTTTGTAATACCTAAAAATGTGTCGGTGATTTAATTTTATAATGCAAGTAAGTGTTAAACTGATTACCAAATATATACGAACAATAGAATGTAACAACTCATTCGTTCGCGAATGAATGAATGTCTTTTGAATGACGGAACGGGAATGAGTGATGGACAAAACAGAGGTCACTAGGTCGATTACAGACGACTGACTTCATTAGATGGTTTTTCTTAATTTAAGGGTTTGTTTTGATAACACGCGTGTAGACAGCCTTTTTGTTTCTGTAACATTTCTCGGATCTTTATATATAACCATTTCTATCACAGACTATATTTTTTATTGTTTTTTCTTTTCATATATATTTTAATTGTCGTTCTGACGATTTTATAGCTTCGTTTTAAGCAGCAGGTCTGTGGCTAGGACCCGCATTTCGTTTTAGTATTCTTATTACGTCCGCATTATCAACTAATACTAACATATAATATAGTATATGACAATGCAATCAAACTGTCAAGACAGTGTTTGAGTAGACCTTTTTTTTAACTATGTTTTCATTCGCATTGGAATAATGGAATATTTTCCAAATTTCAATTAATTTTTTTGTTATAAACAATAAAAGTAATTTAGTTATGTGTGCATTGTAGTGATATTTGTATAAGCTTCGAAATGTAATAGATCATTATACAAAAAGCTTCAAAATATGAGTAAATATATAAATAAGTATGTATGTATGTATATGATAAACATGAATAATTTCACATTTTTCTATACACACACATATATATATATATATATAAGCTATCAGACGTCACTAAATACTCGATCGAGCTAAGTTCAGCCTTCAGAGCTGTCTACTCCGACACTTGACAGGTGGGAAAGCTATATAAGATAATCCCACATACAGACAAAATATATATAAGGATAAAGATAACATTAAATAAGTATATTATCATATATTACATGACAAGAATTGATTTACGAATGTAATAAACAAATTTTAGATTTTTTTTTATTATGTATTAACAAACATTCATTTGATATGTTTAGAATAAAAATAAAGATAACGCATATAATTCGTGGCTGAATGTCTTCGACTTGTGTCATTTGAGTTAAAAAAAAATACGTGTCAAATTATTTGTCACCAGGTCCGCTTATATGTGATGTGTCTATGTATTGATGTATATAACACACACGTATCGCATTACGTGTATACACGAATTGTAGAAGCCGAGGTTACATAAGTCTATATATAACTATGTTTAGTACATAGGGTAGGCTGCAAGGTCGACCGGCGCCTCATTGGTCACTCCTTGGTAGATTTGTATGGATACGGCATTCAATATAACAGTTTTAATGAATATCAATATTAGAATGGTACCTTGTATTTTATGACCTCATTTTTGTGTATTAAATGAAATGAGTTCAATTTAAATTTAAATAGACAATTTATTGATCACAATAATAATCTCACATAATTAATCTATATCTAAAATTCGTGTGGAATAAAATTTAATTGATGAATAAAATGTTATGTAACTTAACAAAGAAGCCAAAATGGAATTAAACGTCTTATCCATGTTACGTAGCAGTAAGTGTCATTTGAGACACCGCCATTTTGCAAGTCGAGCCGCCCGCCGGGAAAACTGACTTTGGCGCCAATTTCGATGCGGCAACGTCTGCTATCCGACCGCTTTAGGATGGTGGCTACTCTTAAGAAGTCCCACATATTTACAACACATTCTTAAATCGGTTAGCTTATACAATTACCATTTTTACTAGTTGTAAGTGCATCTACAGCCTTGGCATGCACGACTTGACCGTTTTAACCGAACCCCATTCAGCGATAAATCATAGGAATCTATGTGTCAATGTATACTGATGTTATGTGTATGGTTAAAAAAGTTACCTTTGGTAAAACGTGTTGTAGCAGTGCGCCAGCTTTACGCTTGGCGGCCATCTTCGAGTTATACTTTTTTTACAGCACTTCGTCCTTTGGTTAAATTGTCACTCACAATGGAAATTCAATTACGTATTCCCATTTTGTAGATGACTGGATATTCTAAAAGATTTATTCTTTTAGTACTTCGATTGCGCTTTCATTATAAGTATCATAACTATAATCACGAAACAGACATAACAAACACTAAAGAATTGTACGTTTAGAAATGAATAGAGGATGATACATGTCGATTGTCATCCGACATATCGCATGAAGATAAACAGAAAGTCATATATATAACGATTTGAAGAGCAAGGGAGAACGCAGAAAGCACGTTGCTTAAAGTTACGTAGGTCAGTCCTGTGTGGGGTTCCGTAGATAAATAAAAAAAAAACGACCATTTAATGCAAAATTATCTCTACAGTACGCAAATAAAGATCAAACTTCGTTGAAATCTAGATCCAGATATCGTTAGTAGAAAGCATTTTCTTGGAAAACAAAGCTAACTTCTAAATAGTTGGAAGCGGTTTGGGATGCACATATCTGTATAATGTAATCGTGCCAAGTTTCTCGTGAATTTTCCCATGAAATCCTGTACGGAACCTGTTATAATAATGGCCATTTTTTAAAAAGCATTTCTGCGTAGCGCCCCTATTTGTTCAATACTTTTCAATGATCATTGTTTGCTACCGTTAAATACACGTACGAATAGAAATGGGGTGATTACTGACATTTCGGACGCTTTTGACTGATTAATTTCTTGTTTGTTATATTTTAATTGCCCGTAACTCTGATATTAATAGCTGTTTATTTGTTATGATTTTTTGTAATGAGTTCCTTTCGTTTAATACTATGGATGTGGTGATATGAATTAAAATTACGCGTACACTTGTTACTGAGTAAAACCTGGTTACCGGGCGTATTGAGGAGCTTCGAACAGATTAAATCGCGAAGGGCCACTCATTCTTATGCAGTACGCGATAGCAATGCGGAGGTTTTCAATCACGGATGCAGTTTTCCTATAGCGCGGAACATTGGACGAAGAATCCCATCAGAAACTACGTAATGTTATAGTTTAATTCTCAAAAATATACATAGACAATAATCAAACAATTACGACAGTTTTAGTGAGGAAGCTGTGTCCTTTACTCGTGCACCAAGTAGCGGTCATGTAGTCCGTATTTCTCATGATAAGAACAAGGCCATGTAATAGCTTATACAGCTCTACTCGCTTAAAACTGTTCAGCACGCCATAAAATTATATTGATACTTGTTCTAGTTTAAATTTTTTGTATGAACGAATTAATGATAACTTTGATATCAATTGAAAAAATCACATAATGTGATTATTATAAATAGAAATATATTAAGAATAACAATTATATAATATAACAAGTGTTGTATGACAATACAGTATCTTATTAATATAATATTAAAAATACATTTTGCAATATTTGGTTTTACAACTTTCATAGTGTTACATTAAGCTATCTTTTACAATTTCCACTAATTAATATTCAACGTACAATGATTCCTTGGCATATATTTTTCATAACTTCGTATAATTTGTTTATTTAGAAGTTGTGTTTTCGCCACCGAGTTCTGTTATCAACGTAAAAACCGTAAACGATTTGATTAGTTCGACTCGCGGCTGCACTCCAAAATTACTTTCAAACTTGATATCAATAGTAGATTTAAATCTTCTAGCTGCATGCTTCCCTGGTAACAGTGCTCAAATATACTAGGTAACAACAAAACTTATCCTTCTAAATTATGTTTCGTAAATTAAACAGTATGAATATAAATCTAAGATGACAATCAAGGCTAACCGACAAACTATTGAATATTTAAAAGTACAGGAAACTAGACTTGAATACTTAAGGATCGAGTGAAATCAAAAACAATGGCTCGTTACTTAGCGTGACAAAGAGAACTTAGCTAAGACAACCTCATCGATGGGCTAATTGCATTTTTTTGCAGTCACCGCGTAATGTCAAGGCTCACTTACTCATCAAGAGTAACTATGTCCATTTCTGTGTACAGAACAGAATAACACAAATATTTTCAAATAATAAATATAAAAACTATATCTGAACGCAATCGAAGCACTACAACAAACCTTAAATTCACAACAAACAATACAATTTTTAGTTTAAGATATCGAGTTTCGCGTGTAAGTTGTAGAAGCGCGACGTACATCCGCACGGTAGGGCTTCCGAACGCACACTGGCGACTGATCTGACGGTTAGTGCGTTCGGTAATACTTGTCCGGCCTGCCTGCCTCCATCCCCCCGGCCCCATACCGAAATGCATCAATGACACTCCAAACACGCACATCGGTTCGCGGACAATCGATGGAAAAAATACCGGCTAATAAATATACCAGCTCTAGGATTATGGTGCCCTGGTACATTAGGCTCGGCTGATTGCTGTTATGTTGGTTTGTGGTACACAGAAAAAAAAAACGAATGGCCGGCCAGCAAATCAAACATGAAAATTTTATAAAAAATAACAAAACCGTTCGAAAATTTTAAAACTGAAAACATATGAATTCAAAAATTTTATTATACAATCGATTTCGTAATTAATTATAAATCTATTTGAAAAAAAACCGTAAGATTATTATTATTACACAACAATAATAATCAGCAAAGTTAATGCCAATTAGGAAAATCAATTTAAGCGACTCACGCTTGATTACAAACTGATAATGACGTAATTACAGCAACACATCAGAGCCTCACATGTAGTATATAGAGATATATAATATCAGATCAGGTCAGACAATTCGACGGGTATGTTTTCCAATTACACGCATTGTGTTGCACTCTGATGAAAAACTATAGACCATGATAGACTATTTTCAACAAATAAAACACAACAATAGGCAGATTTTTCGTTACATTTATTAAATTCTTATTAGTTTTTTAGTATTAGATTTTATTAATTTCATAAGACAATGTCTTTGCTTAATAATTCGTGCTATAATATGTTTTTTCTTCTACATTATGTTTGTAACTAACGCAACTCAGATCTCCCTAACGACGTGCTCCTATAGTTCCTGGTCGGACAAACTTAAGATTTTGGTTCAAATCACATAACACTAGTTAGGCTTCGTTTGCGTCTTAAGTTACCACTCAGTTTCGGCAAAACTTTATGTGTTACATTTAAATCACACTAAGATTCTACTTGTAGATAATTCTATTATTTTTTCTCCAATAGAAAACCTACAATTTTGCACATCCGCCAGAAATTCAATAAAAAAATGATATATATACGTTTGATCCAGAATTTTCAGAGTGAAACCAGAAGTACATGTAGCTATACTTGTATAGACAACGTTAACTCCAAGTGGGGGATCTGATCTCTAGAGAGGAATCGGTAATTACCACCAGGTAAGCATTCTCAGGAGAGTTCATCTCGACATGTACCACCAATAAATAAAGACACTCATACATACATATAATTACTGTTAAAATAACATAAAGAAATTAACATGCCGACAATAAGAATAACTTTATTATTGACTTATTCATAGGCACCACACATTCTTAAGTGTCGAGAAGTAAAGGTATCAAGCGATCCGATTCCTACAGTATCGGAGTCATTTTAATAAGGCATTAGTTTGTAACACTTGTAGTTGTTATATTCTATTGAAATACCAATTTACCACTCCAATATCTTCATGCAGTCACGTGTGAACAGCCATGTACAAACACACCTAACAACTTACTTCAAATACATATATAATATATATATTCCGCAGGATGACGCGGAACGAGTGACCAATGAGACATTCCACAATGTTACTGTTTTGTAAAATAAAGTGTACGTATTATTAAATGACGGCTTCCAACAGATAGACAGCACACCTTAGTTGGACTAGAGAAGTAACTTAAAACATACATTTATTGTTAAGTTACAAAAATGTTTACAATAAAATAAGCATGAGCATAACAGCAAATTAAAGCAGAGCAAACAAAATTTATTAGCAATATTAAAATAATTCTAAATGGTAATTTTTCAAATCGCCTGTGATCGCATTACAGGCAGCGACGCACACATATGTAACAGATTACAATAATTACTGCTAAGGTGGCTTATTCAAGATGTGCGTGCGTAAATCATTTATGTCGCCAACAACGTCTCTATCAATATAATGGTAAGGTTTACTTTCCTGTAACGGAAATACCTATTCATAATGACCGGGTTTCGGTAGTATGGAATCTCATATTACGATACGATTCTCTATAGATTGAATATGTTGAATATATTAACGGTACACACATAGAGGACTAATAATTATATTGTACTTAGGAAACATATTTTTTTGAACCGATTAGTTTTTCTTTATACAAATACCCAGAACGCGAATAAAGCAGCGGTTGTATTGAAAGACATTTATTTATTAAGTAGTCCAATAAGGTCGCATTCAAAACGCGACATTAGAGATAGTTTTTTTTTTTAATCATGGACTTTTTTTTCTGCAAATTCCAATTTAGAAAATAAACACCACCCTCGCCAGGGGTACCAGGGTGACATAATGCTGCGGCAGTTAATTAGTGTGAGGGCGCGCCGGCGGGCGCAGCGCGGGCGCGCCGTTTAGAGGAAATTGTCGTTTTTATACGGCCTCCCCACGAACATTCGAATAATGAAACAACATAGTTAGACGTCTTACAAATACATGTCGCCCTGGTTGTAACGTACATATTAATATCACTGTCCTACGACGTTCGTTCCTACGACGTCAGCGAACATAAACCCATTTTATGAAGGTAGATGAGATAGATATGTATTTGTTATTTGAAAGATAAACGTCAGACTTATAAATACTAGAAATCTTATAAATATGGCGAGTACTTATGTAAAATTAATTCTCGTTAAAACATCCCATGGTCTTAAAACATTTTGAACTTAAAATATATCATGGTTTTTACTTTTTTTAATTAATATAGCCCAAGATGCCTCGAATCCATCATCCTTATTATTATTATTATTATGTATCGACATCATAAAAGTTCCAGGCTCAGTTTTTATTTTATTGTCCTCATCAGCCCTTACCATACAAATAATAAACACGAAAGCCATAACCGAACATTGCACTAAAGTACCAGGATAGCATAACCACATCAGATATAGCCTCGTTCATAGCATAATGCGACCGCCGTCGGGTCCGCTGTTAACCGTCTAGCGCAGCTAAAACCGAGCGATCCGGTTTTATACACACCCCCTATAAAAGCAAAAGGACCGGGTATGGTCCCGGATAAGTGGGGGGCCTGTATCTTTATATCTGCCCCCCTGCGGCCTCCACTAGGGCATTATGACCGGGGGGTTCTTTGGACAGCTAAAAGAAATATCCGGTTGCCTTATCCGGGCAGCGGGTAGGCGGTAATTCCTCTGCTAAGTATACTTTAGATTTTTACGAAGTTTCCCTTCTCGTGTACTAACATACGGATATTTAATTAGAGTAATTATTATTATAATTCGACTTAACTTATAAAAACCAATATTTTAAACGCGAAACATACTAAAAACTATCACAACATTTAGAAAATAAATAATATTATAACTTTATCCACTTAAATGAATGAATAATCTGAACTCCAGTGAAAATTCCTCAATACTTGATGAATAAAACTAAACAGTTTAGAACTAATCTCCTGATGATGTCTGCTCTCCTAATATATTTGAACTTTAAAATTAACCTCCTAGTAGCCCTCTAATATTTCAGAGTAAAGAAAAATAAGTAGGAAATTCTAATTTCATGAAAAGTTTCTATACAAATTAAGTGTTAAAAATCAAAATCTTTTTTTTTCCTTTCGTATACAACATGAATGACTTTAAAACCGTTGTCAAGTAAAAGACATCAACGTGTTGTTCTTTAAATAGTCTTGTAATATAAGTTATTCAGTTATGGAGAATTCTTAGATAATAATTACACTTTTATTATATGTAATATATACTACACTTCCAACACTTGCGCAAGGTAACGACAATAAACTAATTAATTATGCGTCTTTTAATCTTCCATTGGCTTTATATTGAGATTGTTTGGCTGATAAAATTTGAATAGAATTACATACTTTAACCATTGCTTGCAACTCTCACAGATCAATAATATAAGAGAATTATATTATTTTAAACGTTATAGATAGTCTGAGGCACTAAATCAGTAGACGGGCTGAAATTTCAAAGATATCGCCAACTAATCGGGGGCGACTTGAATTTTGGGGTTTCCCGCTAAAGTTCGCTGAAAGTCGTCCTCAAAGCCCGCCGAGGGAGGGTGGAGGGCCCGGGGGTCGTGTGGGGAGGCTATGGTATCAAAGTTTGCCCTCCTCGGTGGCTATTCCGTAGGCGGGAAGGCTGCTACTTTGTTCGCCTTTTGGCTCGTGACATAGGCACTTAAGGGACGTACACACGCTCGGCAACGCTAAAGTACCGCTATATGAACTTAGACGGTGTTTAATACGTGCTTATATTTACAGTATATGATGATGGGATCTTTAAAATATAACAGAACGTGTTATTCGCACCTTGTAGTCAATGGCGCCAGCTATAAATATAGTTTCAGCAACACCGGCTTACTGCTGTTCCTCCACTAAATAATTTATTCGATTCCTATGTTTAATGATATTCTGTTTATCTAGCTACAACTTTTTACTTTTTTTCTATTGGTCACGTTTCATTCCTTGCAATAAATGTATTTTTAGTTTCTTAGAACTTAATTATAAAAGTTTTCTAACCTTTAGTAAATAACTAATTAACATATATACTAATATAACTACGAGATGCATTGTCTTAATGGTCTACAGTTATCGTCTCATGTTATTTTTTTGGATGCATTCTGATATATATAATTCCGGGTATATCATTTATTTTAAACAAGAGATGTTATTCATGCAGAATTAACGATTAGTTAATATCATGGCATATAAGATAATTAAGCCTTATATACTTATGTATATAGTGAATACAGAACATTTAACATATGTATAATATAGCGATTAATACATAATGTTAAGGGTGTAACTCTCCCGAGATCTATCCGACCCAGCCTAATCCTCAAAGTTTTATACAACCTTAAACCTACATAAAGGTCAAAACGCTGAAAATGGGATATATAGGTCCCTAACACGAATTTCCCTCAAAGGGTCTAACAGACCCAAAAAAGTATATAACCCGTAGGTACCAGGGGCCCATATAAGTGAGGCGTCTTGTGCCTTCGAGCCAGGGAAATGTTAAGAAGGGTCCGGGAGGGTTGCCTCCCTTCCTGGGGAGGGTGTTGAGGAAAAAATTCAGACGACCGTACCAAGGGTACGACCCGTCTGCGTAATTAGTGATGAGAGATGGAATAAGTCGATAACCTTTATTTTTATGTATACTCGTTTCTACTTTTGTTCACAAATCGTTATTTAATAAATGCGTTCAGTGTGAGACTTTAAAAAGTTAAAAAACACGTTTATTCCCTTGTCATTATAAAAAATCTTTATAGAGTTATGACATATTGACAAATGAAATTTTGTAAAGTTTCAATGAAATCCCTAAAAAGGCAGAAATAATTTCTTAATGGGAAAAGAAAAATATCTATAAACTATAACACAAAACCATCGAATTTTAATCATCACTAGAGATTATGACAAGACAGAGGCGACTAACGACGGCCAGAGAGCTGTCAAAAGAACTACATTAATGTTATTATAAGTTTTTCTGGTCTCTGGCATACGTGTGTTATATTTAATGAATGTTTTTTTTTTCTCATTTTAAACTTTTTTTTCTTCACGAAGCTGTCAAATTAACGCCAGTAAAGATTACTGAGTAGATAATCGCAAAATTTGGTTAATTGCAAACACTTATAGGAGTGGCTGTATGGGTTATTTGTATAAATTCGTATCAAAAGAATAATAGTCTGTATAAATAAAACTTACTATGATAACATTCAGTGACCCTTTACAATATTTTCCCGTATAATTGTTCACGTGCTGTAAAAGGGCATTGCTTATCAAGAAATTTCAATAGGGTCGGAGTTTATAGATTAACCTGTTAGTTGTATGGTGGTCGAAATTTTAATGGTGATTACACTATTAATTAATAAGCAAAGCTAAAGAAATGAACAAAACAAAACTATGTTTGTTAACATGTTTTCATAAATTAAATTCAATACTTTAATTGGTGTGATAGAGTTCGGTGAGGGTCACGTCCTACAAATTGATCCCAACTATATTCACACTCATACGTAAATCCCTTAGACTTTTAAGGGGTTGATTCGGGGTTAAATTGTCCTTTGTTGGCCTTACGTGAGTTTTCTTATAAATATATTACAATGCAGCTATATTACTTCTTAACATTAAATAGTTGAGGTGCCTCTAAAATATTGAAAAATGATTTATACTGTTATAAAAGAAAGCAAGAAAAAATTGTTGAAATTAAACACCATCAAGAAGTATCTCGAAAAAAAATACATTAAAAATGTAGCCGTATTAATGGCTTCCATATAAATTTTACCTCAAAAATCCGCAAATACAGGCCGGTCCTTCGAAGGGTCCGAAAGGGATTTGCCTTGGGATCGGGACCCACACTTATACAGAATGTCCAATATGGATCCAACCCTCCGGCTCCAAACACAACTAGGAGAGTCCGGCAAACAAAGAACTCACTTGATGCTATGTCATCCTAGTACATAAACATCTCACACTGTTTGTATGTCTGCATGGTACATCTAACCAATCAAATTAAACAGAAGTTGAAACTAACTTGCACTACAATCAAATAATAAAACAGAACGCAAGAATTTTATAGCCATCTTTCTATTACGTGCAAAGGAAACAAGAAACATTCAACGAAATGTAAGAAGAATTACATTGCAAGAGAAATATTAGGAAAAAACTCATTACAAAGATCATATGTGGCCTAATTGGTTCCAGCGTGCAAGAAAACAATCCCTCATACGTATTACTGACGTCTAAGGTGAAGGCTGTATAACTGACGGGATAATATAGCTTCGGATCGCTTTAAAGTGTATTATTAATAAATAAAATAGAAATAATATAAGAATAGTCATGAAATATATATAACGACTTTATTTTATAAAGAACTTTTGTGTCAGCGAAATATCTTCCGCTTTAACTAGCTTTAAGTATAGCTGCAGTCTAACAATGAGCAGTTATAAATAGTGTGCGGGGCACGCGAACCTTCTATGTGCCTAGACCCTTCGTACCCTCGTCTCTAACAAGATAACAACCATATCGGGTGAAACGAAACTAAGGGAAAAGTATTTGTAGGAAACCGGCATTACGGAATTGGGTCACATTATATATATAAATTAACATGGACCTTTATATAAACCACTGCTGTATATAAAACGTGGTAAAAATATATTGGAATTAACGAAGATTCAAACAATGATAATCATATGATGACGATTGATTTGACGTTAAAAGTTTGGGTCACAACTTAACTTATTATTATTATTGATACTGAATCTTAAAGATATAAATTTTTAACATTTACTTTACTTTATTGTACATTTACTTAAATTTGACTTATAAAATTAAAGATCTTTCATATTGTCTTGTTTAAGCAATAATTTTTTCTTTGGAACTCACGTGTGACAGTCAAATGTTAAACTTTCTCAGAACTTGCACATTCAACGACAAAAGCTTTCTTAATTAATTAAGTTGCAAATTGATTACTTTACGTCAGAAGGAATAAAAAGCGAGGTACTAGGAGCGCAGCGGGCGGTGGGGGTGGCTGATACTGGGTAATGTGAAAGCAGACACACGAACCCTGCTGCTGCCCAGTACAGGCAGCACGAACATAAAATATACATTTTAAACTAAATTCACTGATTAATTCTATATATTGAGTATAACGTAAGGATAAAGTAATTCTTAGAAATTACTAGTAAGAGATTTCTGTCGTTACGTACTTCATACATTTTATAACAATTATATAATATTATTACTAAAATATTATTGATAGTTTTGGAGTGAAATCATCATAATGTAATTGATATAATTTAAAAAGTATGGAAACGTTTTTTCATTCCTTTTTTTTGCATACTATACATTTAGAGGGCCGGCGTGCCCGGCGTATAGCAGTTATTATTTACCGGCTTTATCATTTCGAAAATTTCATATTCCCGTACTTGGACGCTTGAGGTTTAAAAGCGTAAGCGTGGTGAGGCGAGGGGGGCGTACTTTTTGCCTACAGCTCGGTAGTTTACTCGCACGACCAGGGGGTCATGGGGTGTTCGGAGCTAAGGAATAATAAACCGCACTTGCTTAGAACATTCGACGCACCGCCTACTATGTTATGTTGCTTTGGTACTTGTGAGAATATTCTCACATTTTACTGTTTCCTGCAGTTTTATTATTCCGTTGCGCCTTTCTGGCAAATTAATTAAGGAGCTATAAAAATAAGCACTGACTGTCACTGTTATAAGTATGAACACAACAATCTCGCATTCGATACAAATAAATCGTACGTTGAATTGTTGACCCTCTCGTTACGGCATTAAGTGGACTTATCATATTATATAGGGTACGGTAGGGCTCCGGGCTCACTAGCTTTTAATTTAATTTTAAATAATTTCATACGATCTAGGTTTTTTATATGAAACATCTGTATGAACCGTTTGTAGATTTAAGACCTCTATAAAAACTGTTATAATTCAGCTTTAAGAAAAACTTAGTAAAGTTTTGTTGTCTTTTTAGCATTCATTTTGTTTGAGATAGACTTACCGTATATATAAGAATGTAAATACGCAGTGAAGCCAATACATAAGTACATAGTACACAGATCTTAATAGAACTCGGCGCCGGCTAACCCATCGGGTCCCCAGTATTTTTAATGAAAGTTGCGGCGTCGGGTACGTATTAATCTTAGCAACGGACATACCTCCAGCGCACCCCTGCTCGCCTGGTAGGTGGTAAGATCCCCGCAGGGGGGAACTTTTTACGATTTTTCTCCATTTTTAACACTTTTTTCTGCATTATGCACGAGAGCTTTAATCGCAAACATAATAATACCACCGATAACACATGTCTAGTGAATATTTATATTAAACCTCCTTAAGGTAATGTCCTTATTTATTGATGCATGAATGAATGAATTTCTTTGAATGAATTAATTAATCCAGACAATGATAATCGCAATGTTTTTTCAGGTTTTTAAACGTAATCACAAAATAAAAGCTTACCCTAACTGTATAACTACCATACAGCTAGCTACACTTCACAGAAAACAAAGGTTTTTTCTTTAATTGAACGTGAACATAATAATATGCTCACAGACAGTTAAAGCTTTTAAAGTATGTTGTGGTCCATGCGGAAGTCTGGGCTATCATTCCTTGTAAAATATATTTAACAAAATCTCGGTTGCTTTAGAAAAACGTAAACGAAATTGAAATTTGACATAATGATGCCCTATTTTTTTTCGTGTTGCATGTCATCGGCGACCATTGCTTTTAATGAACGGCAAAAATATATACGAGTGCCAATCCCCTCAGCCTCCAGCGTTAGCACAAGGAATCTCTTGTCAATAGAAGAATCGAACGTTTATTTTTCATTTCAGTGTTAGAACGAGGATATTACGAGCCGGTAAAAAATACGTCTCGATCTTCAACGGCGAAAAAATCCGCCGAAAAGGAAGCGAGCGACCATTAGGGTATTATCGGGGTAAAAAGGGCGGAGGGGAAAAATCAGAAAAAAATTGCTCGGTGGCCACCCTTTCCTTTTCGTGAGCGTCGCCTTCGCCTCCCCCGGCCTTACATTAGACACCCCGGCCGCCGGGGGGCGCCGCATGTATGGTGGGGGCGAATTACGTAAACGACAGGTGAATTTGGAAAATTAAACTCGGTACACTATTTGTCGAAGTGGCCGTTGCGATTATCGCCTCTATGGGTCAAGTTGACCCTAATTGTAGGGTTAAACTGTTCAAAGTCTTACAATCTCCTTTTCTGGTTAAAGGCGCAGCACTACTCACTGGTTGGGAGACAATTTGAATGAAATGTGTCGACTTAAAATACTGTTATCTTAAATGATAACAACATTTAAGTTTTGTTGTACGTATGTTTCTGCAGTAGATTAATTTTAACGAATTATTAGGACACACAAAAAAGTAAAGATTGTAAGTAAGTCAAAAAAAGAGAACAAAGCATCCAGCCATTGAGGACCTCAGGCTA
>DVQP01001017.1:0-17762 GCA_018231745.1 Danaus eresimus | reverse complement strand
AACTTATACAGCAGTGTTGAAATAAATGATGGAGCCTTTACGTGTATTTGTCTCACTCACCAATGTATTTGTTTCCGAGTTGAGATGTGGCACTCCCAAACTCAGTCTATTTTTCGAGTCTTGTACTCTCACGACTATAGCCAGGTTCTCTCTCGGCAACCTGAAGAACTCCGCAACCATTGTGGTCACGTTAATCTTAACCCAACGACCTACTTTAAGATCTTTTCTGGACATCTTTATAGATCTTTCGGAATAAAGCACGGATGCCTTATTCCCTTGACTATTACGCGTAACCCTATTGACTTGAGTATTAACATTGAACTGGTCTTCTGTTAAGGTAACGTTATGTCTAGCCTCTAACTCCTGAATGTGAATATTGAGGAAGGCTTCCGCTACTTCATTCTGCAGGACCTTGTTGGTGAATCTGAAGTTTATCATCTTGAGACCCTTGAAGTTGTTGTGACGCCGCATGTCTGGTTGGAACAGAACATAAGGATGATAATTAAATAATAAAATTGCATTTAATGGACACAATTGTATACAGAGCCAAGTTCGCTAATACCGAGATCTTTTTCATAATTACATCACGAATAATATTTAAATTGAATGTCATTAAATGTAAATGTCATATTCCATAACATCACGAGAGCCTTTCATCATCATTCATCACCATAATATGTAATAAAAAACCGCCATTCTTTATTACAATTATGCATTTTTTCCATCATCTCACACCGCCTCCGTGGATGTTATAAAATAATTTGAATACATTTAACTCGCTTAATAAAAACTACATTTAAGCATAACAATTAAAGTAACAACATATTAAAAATTGTAATATATGAAAAATTAGGACGAAAAATGTGTTAAGATAATAGCAGCGTGTCACATGTGGTCTGCTCAAATGATCTGAAACAAATAGAAATATGGTTCAATATACTTTTAAGAATAGATAGAAATAAATGGCAAATTTTTGTGTATGTTATAAGACAAGATAATCAGCTATTTGAACATATTTGATGTACCTCATATACGAACAGTTAATTTTATTATAGGGATGCTGTCGAGTGCAGGTTCAAATCCCGGCTCGGAAAGTACTACTAGAAAGTACTTGATATTGTTGGTAAGGCATTGCACCACACAGAAACGTGAACATTCCAGCAGACGCTCTAAGATATGTCGCTCACGCATCATGGGAGGGAGTCATAAAGGTTTAATCTTGTCTAAGATTAAAACTCTATGAGTAAAAGTAAAAAAAAATGTCCAGTTATAGTAAATATTAATTATTTTGCAACGATAATGTCCCACAAACATGTATTTGCGAATATTCGTTTATGTATAAATGTATATAATTTTCATTCATTCTTTATTTGTATGTCAAGTCTTAATTTCCTACATTTTCTAGAACGCGCCGTCCTCCGCTAACAGACTTAAAGCTTCCAAGAATTAATAAATACCTTTAGCAACTATCAAGGATACAATGTTTCTATGCTCACAGAAAAGATATTTTGCTTTCGTCATTAAATAACGTTTTTTCCTCAACTCATTGTTATTTCATTGTAATATATTCATTTAGGCTATTAGCTATTATACACAAGTTACTTTCTTTTGATTCAGGGGCAACATTTCTAACTACAAAGGACAACTAAAAGTAAGTTGGTTAGACACAGAGTAGCTTGTAATAACTCACAATCGGCATAATGTCTCTGTATTTTTTATTAATCTGTAAATCCAATCCAATTATTTCATCCTTGACATACTCGTGTAAACAACTAAATCCAAAGTTCGCGAACTGAGTGGTGCTAAAGATGTGTTTAAAAATACCACATTAGAAGGTCACCACCCACCTTTGTGAAGTAATTTTTAGCAAAATTTTTTTAGCAACGGTACCATATAGTTTACATTAAAGTAAATAAATCCGTCAACATATGTTTACACTTAAGCGCTATTCCGATGCACGGCACTATCTGCTCAGTGTTCGAAATTTAATTGATGGTTGGTTTACATTTTTGCGGTTTTTCACTTCAAACAGTAATTTATGTTGTTTTGCATGTAATATGTATTGGCTGAAATTTTTGATGTTCAAAAAATCAACACACAGTCACCTTCATCGGCAACAAACATGATGAATTTTAATACATTTATGTAAACAGAACTTCTATAATGTTATTAAAGGGGTCTTTATAAAAAATAAGTCAATTATAATGTGCATAAGGTTTGTATGGTTTCATTAATTTTATTGTTTGTTTGAAGAAATTTCTTTATTAATGTCAAATGAATATCTTTTTTCTTTTATATAAGGTAAATCTTTATCTTTTCACTGAAAGGTATCCTAAAAATTTCTACGTCACAAAGATTATGCTAGATAAAAAAATATATATATTTTAATAAAAAGTTCGTATATTTTAATACTTTTATAAGTTTGAATTTGAAGAACGAGAGACTTTTAAATGACAACATTCCAGAGTTTCAAATTATCACTAGTAAATAAAATTTGATGACTCCAATACTGATAAGAACAAAAATGATCTAAAATACGATTTTTCTTGCGAAGATTACTATTGAATGAACCTTACTGTTCTCTAATATAAAGGTAATATTATATAGTATTACAAAGTTGGTGACATTTGTAACAGAATGGCATTATTTTGGCATTAATCTTGACCTACAGCTTGAGACATCTTGGTTCATTACGTACTAGTGTTTCCCCAACAGGTTCAGCAAGCCATTGAATACGAAGAATACCTCATAAAGCATGAATTAACCCGCTTCATCTTTGTTTGATTATCTTAACAAATGATCATAAAGGATTCCCTTTCATATATTAATATAAATTTTAGGCTTGTAAATGTCATGTTTTTATTAGTGAATTGTAAGCCGTTTTCATTGTTTGAAAGTCTTTGCGAGTACAATTGCAGTACAATGTTTAACAGTACAGCCGTCTACAGTACAGTTGTTAAGAGTACGGCTGTTAATTGTTAATACAATGCAGTTCTCATCAACATACATGACCTAGGCGAATTGGGCATACACGTGATAGTGATGACAAAACCGGTGACATCATAGCGGCGGGATTTAAAATATTAAAGGATTCCTTTGAGAAAACATTTTAATAAAAATTATTACGGTTATGAATAAAAAGGTGTTAAAGAAATTAATTTGAATAAATACCGTTGTCTGTTTTAAAAGCCTATATATTTGATTATTTATATTCTTATAAAAGAAACTAATTATATCATAAAATAGTTGTCTTTATAACGGCAGATAAAAATGTATGCAATGCGGCAGTGATTTAAAAAACACGATTTAAACTTGCCAAATATTCGGCTAATGACATGAAACGTTGGAATGTTATTACATAATGCATGCAAATATATATATATGTATATCTATCTTTATTTTTGAATTACTATTTATATATTTCAATTAATTTAAAAATCATGAAATCTTTACTAAAGTAAAAGGGAATTTCCAAAAAGGTTTCGCTTTAATAAAACCTCTTTTAGTGTCAGGTGAACGTCAACCGAGTGTTGATAGATATTTTTCATAAAACATTTTTATGTCCGCTTTCCTGATAAGTATTTTAAACCACAGCTATTTAAAGTTTGTGATAAGATAATGAAATACGTTTTTTGTACAAAAATGACACAATTAAGAGAAGCATTTTTTAAATAGATATATATGAATTTTACTCCCAGTGATATAAAATTATTTTTTTCTAATTAATATTTTATTTATAATAACGATTAAATATAAAATATTATAATATACATTTTTACGTTTGTTATGTCTTAATAATGTTTGATAAATTAATTCCTTACTTCTTGTTATTTTCAAATTTTCTATATTTTACGAACAAACACAATTATTATATATAAACAATTTAATTAAAAATATTAATATATTTCTGAAGGCAATATACAAAAGTTATGCATTTCCTCTTAAAATAAGTAATAAGATAGGCTTTTAGAAATGTATATTGTAATTTAATATGATTATTTGGAAGGCCTAGAGAAGAATAGCTTTGAGAATAAATTAATTTAAAAAATTATTGACAAATATATTTATGTAATTATTTTTCCGTTTTAAATTTTAATTCGCAACCCAAAAACAAACTGAGAAGTGGACATAAATAAAAAATGAAACATGTTTTATGACGAGTTGAGATTTCATCCATTCTCAAATAATAAAAATTCCGTATGAAAACTTACATTTTGACAGACATTTTATTTTTTTCATACATTACCCACCCGGCCAGCGAACAATGGCAACCATTTGGGAAATAAAAAAAAACACAAACTGTCACTCCATTTCGAAAACATTCGATTCTAAATTCGAATTCGCGCATCAATTGGAATCCATTCCCGGATTCCATATTTGAAATAATCGAACGCGCGCGCTTTATAACGGCCAGTGATGAACTGCGTTCGGGAGTCTGTATAGAACTAAAAGGCGTGGGTTACAACGACGTTTCCACTGTTGGATTTTTTTTATTTTCATCTGTAAGTGCTAGGCAATGGTTTTAAATAGTACAGTATTTACAATTTGTTATTATCTAAGCTTTTCTCCCAAATTATTTTTATAAGCAATAAATTATCATAAAATCGTAAAATTTTGTTTTTAATATAATAAATTAATATCTTAATTTTAACTTATTTGTATATTAATATTTTTCTGTATGCCAAAATTTCTGAATCTAAGCTTTTGTGTAACGAGATAACAAATATCCTTTAAAGCCCGGAACACACAGCTGAAATTGACTTTTTTTTTTATTGATCAAAAACGTTTTTCGAATAATTTTGTTATAAATTTAATTAAAACATAAATAAACGAGTAACATATTAATAATATAGAATAAAAGCTACCGGCGTTTTAATATAATTTAATGAATTCGAAGAAATCCGTTCCCACAAACAAGTTACTGATATGAATCTAATAAATTATATGAGCCAATTAGTTTTAGCAAAACTACCACATTTTATAGATTATTTTTTTAACGATAATTATATATAAGATATCCTTTACTTTTTAATGAGGAACAGATAAAAAAAACCGTCCCATGACTGATGTTAGTGGATACAAATCGTAACGTCAAGTCAGAAGGAGATTCAATTATTCTACTCACATTATTAATATCAAAAATGAACTCTCAATACAATGTTTTAAGCATCAGAATGCATTTTCATATAATTTTATATAAATAATATATTCAATATTTATCTGCTGACACTTCATTTATAACCTAAATGTTATCTGTGGTGTCAAAATGCAATATAAAAAAAATATTTATCACATTTAATGTCAATTTATGTAATGAGTTTTAATTTCTCTTTACATTTAATAGATATTTTTTGAATAATTGAATTATTCTAAATTAATTAATATTATTATCGTGCATACGTTATAAAATAAATAAACATTACTTACTCATATTAAAATGAAAGCTGTGAGCATGAAGATCTTTTCGAATGTAAAAAATGTCGTCACTTGTTACAAAACACGTTATCTGTTATGTGTTTTAATTGCTATAAGATAATGTACCTAGGTGGACTATTATCGCATAAATTTAATATAATTAAAATGCTTATAACCAATACATATGTACAAATACTTTATAATATGATTTCACGTACAAAATTGTGTTATTTTTTTTTTTATTAATTATTTATTTGCGATAAGACAATAACTTATCGATATTCAATAATATTTTGACAACACGTTAGACATACTGACGCCATGTTGGCTGTTTTTTTTATTGTATTGTACTTATGATATGTAACGTATGTGTGTGAATATGTGTGTGTGTGTGTGTGTGTGTGTAAGTGTGGTTACGTATGTGTTTAAGGTCATTCTTCCCCAGGAACCCTGAGGGGACAGACGTGAACGACCTGAATAGCGCGTGGGATTTTTTTTTCTCATCTCCCCCCATACACTGTTATTCACATTTGTTGGTAAACAAATGAATGTTTCTTAATTTTTTATATGTTCCACACAGACTAACGTTCATACAAGTTTTATGTATATAATTAATGTTCGTATTATATACAGGATGTTCAAGCAACGGACACACTCTTATACATTTCAATGAACTAATTCCTTCACTATAAATATGAAATCTGATGATTTAGTTTAAATTTCAATCAAACATCAATATTAGAGAAAATAAAATTACGTACCGAAGTAACGACTACGACACGTAAACGGTACGACATTGACAAACGTTTGTAAAAATATCGAATACTTTACATACACTCATACAAGGAATATTTTCTAGAGAAAATTGTATTATAAATGAAGTAAACAAGATTATCACAATATTTAAATTTGTTTAATGTAAATAATTACATAAAAACTGTGATTAATATATAGGTATTGCTTATTAATGACTGTTTCTAGATAGTCTGTATGTAATAACAAAAAGTTCATTTATATATGTATTTAGTATAAAACTATTCCATAATCTGTATATTTTTAACAACTTACCCGTTTAAGCGGTAATAATTTCAATCAATATATAGGTAATATTTTTTACAAATACCTATAATATGTTTAAAAAGAGAAATAAACATAAATAATTGGTCTATTTAATATCATTGACTATAAAAAAAATACTTCACGTTTATTGTACAAGGATCCCCTCAATCCTTAATCTGCGCCAGAGTTTACTAGATTTGGACGCTAAGGTCGCAGACCCCGAACATTGAGGGGCGTTCCCCTCTAACTCCTCAACTGCATTGATTGCTACAAGACACAGGTAGCTATCGTGATAGTCTTTGGTATACATTCAAATGATAATAACATAAAAATATTAACATATTAAAATCGTATCGACCACGTGTCGGAGTCGCTACGTACATACTAATTCTCTTTCTAACAATTCATTTTTTGGAAAAAATGTTATATTTAATTTTAATTTTAATTTTAATGTTTTCGTTTTAACTACCGTCACTTCGTCAAATTTTCGTTTATGTCACAAGAACAATAAGTAACGTAACCATGTAACTGTCACCGTGAGTCAAAATGTCGGTTAAATTAAACAATTACATCCAATATAGTGAATCGCACATGTGGATATAAAACTAATTTGTAATGCTGTTGTTAAAGTATAGTTTATTATAATATGAACCTTAAGATCTACACCGTAAATGTTATGTCCTAAGAAACGACCGGAACTGGTCATTTGGATGAGTTCGTGTACCTAAACTTCAAAGTCACCGCTGGGGATAGCATAGTGTTGAGAAGATATAATTTAGGTTTCTAAGAAATGTTATCGCTTATACATTATTGATGGACGGAAGAAACATTACATTACGTTTACGTAAAATCATTTCACTTATATTTACGTAAAAAGGATTTTATTCACACACATAATTATTAAACGTCGTGATTGAATTTAGTTGTACTTTCAGAAATATGACGAGAATAGTATGAAAAAGGATTTTGAAAGAAAAGCAATAGAATCCGGTCTTTCTTAACAGCTTCAGGTTTCGCCAGAACAGCTATATAGCATTAAGTTGCACATGCATAAGTTACATATAACCGTCTTTAAAATTTCTTTTTATTTTAGTAAAATTTTAAGATATCAGTTTATTGGTGAGTATTTTATTGTGCTATGTAAATTATTCTTTAAAATAAACACTGGTGCATTTAGCATCAATTCTATGGAATAACAAGAAAAGATCATAATCGGGAAATGAAGGAGCAATGAAAAGACTTAAGCAATAATGTTAATATGCAGAATGATTAATTAATTCTTAGTTAAGAAAATTATTAAATAAGAAACATTGAAATGTTTTCCATTAAGCAAAAACTGATGGATTCTTGTACATTATGGGTATCTGTTATTTATGTTTTATCAGTCTCTAACTGTTTGTCTGTTTGTAAGTGATTTATTTTTCTTAATCGTATAAAAATAATCATATACTGTCCCTTTCAGTAACAGACAAATTCTCAGTTCGTATGCATTTAAACTTTCCCAGAATATGTTGGATTCCCTATTCTTGTTTTAATATTTTTTTATTATTTAAAATTATAAAATGAATCCTACGTTGTATAAGAAATATACACAGTAGAATATTTCAATGTCTGCCTAAATTTTAAATTTTTATATATTTAAAAATGTCATATATAAGTCATAAGACGAGTAAGATTTTTTATGTTTTTTTGTTGTTTAAATAATCGGTCGAAAAATGTTTAGATAAGGATAAAATTATAATTTAATTATATTCAATAATTATTGATAACGATGTATTTGAAAGAACATTATAGCAATGTTCTCACCTTTCAAAGTTTGAACAAAATACTTCGTGTAACTTCCTAAGCTATCACTGTATGGGTCAAGGGATACAAAGTTATTCCCACGAACTCCCGGATGCTGCGGTCACTATCAGCAGAGATCTTCTAGTGACTGGAATTGAATTTGTCGATGATTTATATGTGTTATACAAAAATTCGTGTTCAAATTCGTGTTATACAAAACATAGCAAAAATATACTTCATATTATTGTTTGAGTGTTAGTTATGTCTAAAAATAAAATATTCGTAAAGGATACAATCCAACATGTAATCAATACTTTGATTTTATCCGTTGACAGTGACGTCTGTGGTGACATAATATTTTTAAACGTCTCCAATATGTCTGACTTAGAATATCTAATGACACATTTCCTCTTTAAATATTAATGAAATAGGTGAAACTTAAAAGAGGTTGTCTTCCTTGAATCTTTGAACCTCAGTAACCATATTTATATTCATTACAAAGAATAATTACGACTAAATAATCTATGAAGATATTCATTTTATCGAAATATTCCATGTATTCATTTCATTTAAAAAACAAAACTTCAGTATAATTTTATGAAAAATCATGAAAGTTAATTATACAAAGTAATTTTTTTTTACGAGCAGACGGCCTACTTGATAGGCAGTAGTGACCCTTGCCCCTGGATATTCGCAACGTAGATTTTGCGGATGCGTTGCCAAGCTTAGTTGTTGAGAAAAGGGAGGAGTGGGAACAAGGAGATAGCGGGAAAAAATGGGAAAGGAAAGGGAAATCGGCTCTCTCACTCATCAGACGAAACGCAACCATTAAAGGCTACTTTATTTCGATCTTCTAGAACTATTAGAGCTATTAGAGAGCTATTAGAGCTATAGTAATTTATCCACAGCTAGCCTTTACTATCTAAGGTGAAGCTGAGAATCCTCACAAAGATATTAAAAACACTCAATCTCTTCAAAAGATATTGATGGCAATATTCCACAAAAACATATATTAAAATAAAATGAAACATATCGATAAATTAACAATTATACATTATAATCTAATCAACAAACCGCGAAAGATTTTAAAATTTATTAATATATCGACTGTAAAACTGGCAACACTACCAAGGAATAGGGTCATTCGCCTGACACAAATCATTTTTAATTGTGTGCGTATTCAATTTTTTTAGTACCTACGCCTAATATTGCGAGCGGACGGGCAGCCAATAAGAAGGCCCGAATCACGTTATTAAATTATCTTTTTGCCAAAAAGGATGTTAGCGATCTTCAGAAATGGGTCAGGAGAAATTTTTTCGAACATCGACCGTTGACGTATTTTTAGTTTAACATTTATTTGGGTCGAGTTAATTTTCGACTCTTGATTTATTGAGGTGCTTTACGTCACCGCAGCCGCCATATTTGGTGTTCCTCTCATTCCAGTAGAGTACTGTTAACATGCTCGTATAATTTATTGCTTTCACTATCCTGTTGTCTATATACGAAGGTGAATAAAACATAAAGGGGCTTAGTTTTTGTTTTATTTTCATTAAAAAATGTTGATAGGTGAAATATATTTAATAAAATAATACAAAATGACATTATTGTCGTGTGTGACGATCAAATTATAAACATAATATTCCCATATGACAGCCCTAATTGGCACAATCAAGACTATAAACGAGCCAAGGCTAGTGAAGGACAATGTTCACATCCGTTGCGAGAGAGTATGGTGCCCATTTCACTCGCTTCCGCTAAGGACAGACTTTATCTCTCAATTTCTGTTAATACTAATTTTTCTACCATAAAACGTACGTGGTTTACCAGTTTCTTTAACTCAATCCGAGATCAAATTGTATATTTTTCTGTTTTTTATGACGTAGTATGGTCACTGTAGTCCTAATTCCTGCGCAATGCCAATGCCACGCAGAGAGAAAGGGGACTAATCAAGGCTTACTGCAACGAATTGATGAATGGAAACGCATGCGCCCGCGCAGGATATGAACGATTTTAAAAATACATTCATTTGTTCTGTCATAAAAAAGCTTAATGTATATAATAAATTAATCCAGCCATTTAAAATTATATGTATTAGTCATTATTACAACTCAAAAACAATAAGTGAATCGAACCAAGACGATAATTATATACATGTATATTTATATAATAATTTAGTTATTTTTATTTGTACATGATATGCTATACAATATAATTAACGTGTACAAAGGTGCTTTCAACCCCACGTGGGGGTCTTTTTCACCCCCATGGGGTCGTAATACAAATCACTTTCGAGGATATGCGGGCACCCCACACGTCGCTTCCGTCAAACATACTCGTGCTAAACTAAACTTATACATGTATCACATGTTAAGAGATATGACTGATAAGTCTTTTATATAATATAATAAATATATAATGTTTTTTTTTGTTATAAGCTATCGTTGGTTAATTATAGTTATGTCTCAAGGTCTCTCGCCGACTGATGATGCTGTATCCTTCGAGATACTGCGAAGTCGTAAATGGTACTTACTGTTTTCGGTTACACCGAAGAGGTGATACATGTGCTTACTGTCAAAGAAATTTATATTAATATTATGTTATATTTGAATTAATCAATATAATCTATATCTAAAAGGTAAGGATAATCTCATTTTAATTTACAGTCTATGGAATGGAAAACAAAATGGAATATTTTTTGAACTTCTCTTCAGAGTCCTATGTCATATAATTATCATTATAACATTAAGTATAAAAAACTACAGTTAAAAGTATATTTAAACAGAAAGTATGAACATTAATGCAGTTAATGTGCACGCACCCTTATATTTAATCCTATTTTTAGTATTTCGAAAGCTGTCGTTAAGATTAACGATTCCGCCCGTATTCACGTATTTCTTTTTGTCCATCATTTTACGCGCTCGCTACTTGCTTTATGTTTATAACACACGAATTCTAGATATTTCTACAACATTCTCCGCTTTTGTTACAACTACTTACAACTATAAGCCTATCTCCTGATTAATGATGAGCCGTTATTTTAATGTAACGTTATAGTGATATTTTTAAGTAAATATATATTAAGTTAGATGGTCTTTCTTTAATGTTTAATAATTTATTATGTTCTTGTATTTTTATTTTACTCTTGCAAAATATAATAGACAAAATACGTTTTTTTTTTTGTTTCAATTTTAACGTTAGAGATGTGTTATTTAAACATAATATATGAAAAGCGATTTTAATTACTACAATTAATAAAATTTTTGTCTGTAAAAGTTATATCAAGTATTTCGTTCGTTTATTTTGTTTTTAACCAAGGTACAAAAATAGCTAGGACTTTCTAAAATTTTATATTCGGTGTTTTTGTTGTTGTAAAAATGTGAAAAATATGACAATTATATTATTATAATGAGATCTAAGATTTTCGCTAGTCATTTAAATAAAACCAATATATTTCGGATTTACTACGCGATTTTTTATTACTTTAAAACTACGTAATCCCTACGTTTCGGTTACTTTACAGCAGATTACAGTGATTACGAGCAGACGTGATGCAGAATAATATTATTTTTATTTGTTTTAAAATCAACAAACTAAGATTTTATATTTAGACAGTGATAAAATAAAGGAAATTTGAAGAAACAGAAAGTCTAAATATAACTGAAATATGAAACAAAAAAAAAGCAAAATATACCGCTTATATGTATGCTTAAATATTTCCACCGGAAAAAAGGCAGTTGTAATTAAAATAAACATATGAACTTACGTAAGCACTTTTTATGTTCCCAAAAGTTTAAATTCTTATCAACAATGGGCGTACATACAAACTATGGTCTTTTATTCGTTCATTTAATCACAAACCAAAGTCGTTCATTTAATCACAAACCAAATTCCAAACACATTAGTCATATCAAACAGCGCTCATTCCCAATAGAAGTATTCAAATAATGATATCAAATTAATTAAAATAACAACAGGCCAATCAATATTATCGCGGCCTGTCTGTGTGTCATGTCTGTCACTTGTCACTATATAAATTATTTAGCAGTAATAATAGCATCTTTGTTAAAGTTATAATTAACGCGTCCGATAAGCTAAATATCGACTGTTGCTATATAAATAGATATATAAACATATATATATATATATAGATACATATAGATTGTTTAATGAATAAAAATAAATATTGAAATACGTGAAGGTTTAATGTTCATTTGTTTTTATTATTTGGTAGTTAATTAAAACAGTTCTATGACAACTAACAAAACTATCTTCATACGAGAAATAAAACTAGCTCCCAGTTCGCTGTATTAACTCTTTTATTGTGGTCGATTATCGATTTATACTAACAATAATTTAATATCTAAGAGCTACTTACACGCATCATGCATGCATGCAGATATATATGCATGCTATTTATGCTGAAACACATGCCTATCCCTGCATCGGTTCCATCTTTCTATCAACATAACGTTTATTTAAAAAAATCTTAATCCGAGAACAAGTAATAAATTTATATTACACTATTCATTGAATATTCTCTCCATGTAATCAACGTTTTATGAAGTATATTTTAGAAAATATGAGACATTTTACAGTCAGAGACATAACTGACTGTTGTTAATATAGTGAGTCATTAAAACTCGGGATGGCCGCAAAGTAATTTTTACTTTTCTCTTATTAGTTTGTTCCCTTTTGTTTGCATAAAACTTGAAGTTCAATAGTCCTAAGTCCTAATAATATTTTATATATATGTAATATACATATATATGTTATTGTTTAGTATGATTACAAGTATGGGAGGATTTCTTATAACTTTTGTATCCATAATATTAATATATAGGTATTTATAATAAAACAATTATATATTTTCTTTAATTTTGTTCAGCTATATATGATATAGCCGGTAATTGTTTCGGAACTACATATATGAGGTTTAATCTATTCATTGTTTTAACGCGTTTATATTTTCAAAGTAAGGACGTTATTTTTTCTATGTCGTATCATTGGAATACCGACGTGTACATAGAAAAATTCAGTTGCATCCGTGATTGCATGGTCGCTTAGACATTTCGTTCACGTACTGTCTAGACGTAGTTTTGTATGCAAATAATAACATTGTCCGATTTTTTTTGGCAATCCGCTTAACATTCGTCTTGCGATTCGGATTAAGGCTAGGTTTATCTAGATTTTTTAACATCTATATCAAAATTCAATTCAATATTATATGTTAAGAATATATTTTTATGTTACGAAAAACGTAATGTCATGTCATATTTGCATATTTTGTAAATAACTGTTCTATAAAAGCGCTTTAAGACGATAAGCACTTAAACCTTAAAATTTAAAGGCACTTCTAAATATACATTGATAATATAGTCCTAGGTTTTATAATCAATATTTCAAATATCCGATCTATCTGACTTCTCCTTAACAAATCTAAAATTGAAGTCTAGACCTCAAATAATGATTTCGAATAAGTCTAATTTTAGTATGCTTGCATCGAGAACAAAGTACCATTACGAGTCTATGTAAGGTCTAGAAAAAATTACAATACATGTGATTGAAATTAACAATAAACCTACTCGACTGTTCCGAATTAATAAAATAAGTCCTCATTATTATTTTACTGATTTAAATCTTAGACAAGAATAGCATTTTTATCTAAAATATAATGTATGTGTATGGGTGTTTATCGGTCTTTTATTCAAAGTTATTTTTGGATATCGATGAAAGTTTACGTTAATTTAGATTAAATATCAGAATGAGACATAGACTATCATTTTTTTATACTAAAGAAGGTAACCTAGCAGACGGCCTACCAGATGGAGGTTGTACCGTCGCCCATAGACTTGCGCATTAAGTTTGGCGAACGTGTTGGCCTTAATTAATAAAGAGAGTGAGGCAAGTGGGAAAGGAAGGGGTAGGAAAGACATCCGGCTCTGTCACTCATCGGACGTAACGCAGCCATTAAAGCCTTCAAGCTGATCTCCTGAGAGAGGATGTCACCTCCCCGGTCGAGCCACCCAGGTTCGAACTGCTGTAACTTGACCATAGCTAGGCTCTACAATCGTGTAATTGGTGAATTGCTACAGCAGGTCCCAAATCACCCTAAATGCGAACAGGAAGGGAAGCCGGGGAGTTTTAGTGGGTATTCCCAGTGCCAATACCATCAAGCGCTGGGCGACCCCCACACAAAACTCACTGTCCAGCCAGGGCAGTGAGCAGTCTGTTAGAGGATTTCTCCCCGAAAAAAAAAAAAGGCTCTACAATCGTGTAGAATATCCAAGAACTCTAAGTTCTTAGTATGAGGTCACATCATGACAGTTGTATTTAACATGAAATCACGACTGACCTATAGATGTCGCGCCGGTTTACATGTGTTTTATATAGTTTCTTTCAATAACACCATTAATTTCTCTCCGAGCTCAATTCCAAATATCCCGATGACAAAGCCGACGACAAAAAGTAGTTATACATAATTTTATACTTACAGATGTTGAAATAGAGCAAAATTTAAACTAATATTTTCTTATATTATTTATTGATATTCAGAGAAAATTAATTTTTTCAATAAAATTGATATATATATCGATATAAACTCTTAAAATTTATCATCTTTGCGTCACTTTTGCAGCATAATAAATGCTTTCTAATTACATACAATAACATATATATATAGCATGCTATTGCTATCTAACAGCCAAAATAACAAAGTTTTATAAAAAAAAATTGCCCAGCGTGTTCAACGAATAGACGTTTCACTTCTAAATTTATGGTAAATCTAGACAAAAAAGCTATGTATAAGAATTCGGCAACCAGTTTTATATGTAAATAATAAGTAATAACGCATTGAATTATGATAACAATTGGATTAAACTATTTTTATTTTTGTCAGTTTTCTTCAGAAAATAAGAATAGCTCATTATTAAACTACATCTAGGCACATTTAATTTACCGCTAAAGAAAGCCATTGGCTAATCGTTTTTTGCTAACTTATGTAAATAAAATTCAGTTATCTCAACAGGTTTGGCTGAGTATATACTACCTATAATACATAAAAATACTTTTTACATTTACAATTAATGTTACAAGATATATGTCACATAATACAAGAAATAAATAATTACCATTAAAACACTATAATATGAAGGAAATTATTTTGAAAGATATAAGCAGATTTATTATAGAAACGTAGACCAATATACGACGTTTAGTATGAAGAATGAGAACGGGAAGAAGAAACGGGAGAAACGATCTATGTATAATGCTGTCTCTCTCCCGTTGCAGAAGGTTTCGTATTGTGGGAGCGAGGCAGACGTACTCGCTCGCGGGTCCACTGAATTTGGAAATATGTGCTGGAAATACAATTTAATTGTCCATTACTATGGTAATTGTCATCAAAAAATTTGTAAGCTTTTTTGCGCAAAATCTTTTTCTAAATACCAAACTAATCTCAATAAAATTGACTTAATAATGTTGACTTCCTTCTAATGACAGAGGGCATACTAATATTCCATATCTATATCTTGATAACTAACTAAGTTTTTCTTAAATATTTTCTATTGAGAATAATAAAATGATACAAACCTTGTAAGCATCTAAATCTCTACTCAAATCTTCATCAGAGTATCCCTTCATGGCCTTTGTAGCTACGGGGCCCATGTAGTTATTGACCACAGCGAACTCGAATAGGGACAGGAACACGAAGACGGAACACGAAGACATCCAGACATCTATAGCTTTGACATAGGAGACTGGCGGTAAACTTTGTTGGGACTGAGTATTTTGGGTTGCTGGAAAGAATAACATCATAAAATTTGAATTCGTATTTACGTATTTATGAATGAGAACAATTAATAATTTCACTATCACTAAATGGTAGTTAAAGCTTCATATATTTATATTCTACCTATCTTATCTTTAGTGGGCATGTTTTCATCGCGATATTAAAAATATAATTGTAAAGTATCTACATCAATGTAATACGAAAAATTAACTTATCTAGGTATAGAGATGTTATTTACCCAACGTTAAAAGAGAGGTTACTCCGAGGGTAACCCTCGCAGGGATAGCTTCCGGCTTAATCCAGAACGATATCCAGGACATCACTACGATGAGCGCGGATGGTATGTACGTATGGAACAGGTGGTAGCCAAGACGTCGGCGTAAGTTGAAAACTACCGCCAGGCATGTGAAGTTACCTGGAAGATCGTTGAAAATCATTAAGTAATCGTCATCATTTTATAAAAACAAAAAATCCATTTTTCATTCCTTACAAAAAAAATTTTTTATAAATAAATTGACAAAAAATTTAGTTTTGAGAATAGTATTTGTTGAGTTGGTTAACTTTTTGGTTCTTAATCTAAGAACAAACTTAGAACTGAAGCGTTTACGCTTTGAGTGCTTTTTAAAACATCATCCAAAAAGAACAAAAAAGACTCTAATAGGTATTCCCTCACATGTGACCCGTCAGTTTATTTAATTTCATTGATCAAGCCTTTAGTGTACACTACAGGAATTATCTCTATCGGTTATTTGCTTTCTATTTCATATAATGTTTATTGCAACGTTAATATATCATGTGCATGTCGTGATAGTATAATTCATATCCGTTATTCCCAATAAACCAACAACATCCCATAAGCAATAATTTATGAAAGAACAGCTAACAAACGATACGTATGATCGAAATTACGATTAATTAAAAACGTATCGTTGCAAATACTACTCAAACGCTATAATAATAAAATGCTTTTTTGCAAGTCTATTTAGTTGTTACCTGTAGAGTACTCGATGGTGCAGTCGGAGGTGAAGTTGTTGGCTATGTCTAGTTGAGGGAGTTCGATGTCCGGATTTACAACCAAAGGATCTGTTAGATTCCAGATGAACACTAAATCATGCACCGTGTGTGATACTGAAAATAACAAAATATATATATTCTTTGTAACCAAAAAAAAAATGTAACCATCACCGTAAGTTATATATAAAAAAATCTTCCTAAAGTACATTATAAACTTTACTCATAAGATAAACAAAAAATCCAGTAAGGTCCTACTTACAACTCTCTATCATCATTGAACAACTTTGTGTGTCGTGAGGATATGACTCAAATTTCATAGCACAGGATAACACTAATGTCAACCTGAAAAAGGGTTTAAAATTCCTTGATATGCAAATGAAAAAAAAGGATTCAATGCCACAAAAAGAGCTTTTCTTAAGAATATCAAAATTTCACCTTATTTTTTGTCATAACTTTGAAAACTTACTTGGACATATATAGTAAGGTCTTATCGTGATACAGCCAGAGGTAATGGTTCGGTATGCTCATTTCGTGGAAGGTCACTTTCTTGGCATTCTTAAAGAAGCAATCCGGTCTCCAGATCTTATTCAACCAGTCAACGTCGAGGATGCGGTATTCCTCGTGCATGTTCTCAGGAAGACGAAGTCGAGGATCTCGCCAGGATTGAGCCAGAAAAATATCTGCTACGTACGTCTGGAAATAC